>PVIC010001162.1:37492-97294 GCA_004025085.1 Thryonomys swinderianus
GAACTCAGGTCCTTGAGCTTGCAAGGCAGGCGCCAGAACACTGAGCTAACCCTCCGGCCCCGAACTTGGAAAATTTGACCACTTTTTGTACATAGTTTTTTCTGGAATGTAGCCATGCTCATCTTTATATAAGGTTTATGGGTGTTTTCACATGGGGGCAGCAAAGTTGCCAGAGAGACTGTAAGACATGCAAAGCTTAAAACATATACTTTGTGTTCATTTGAGGGTAAATTCGGTTCCCCTGCCACAGGTGTTGGAAGTGATGGGACTGTGAGCAAGGGAAAGCGTGGTCTGCTTTGGATTTGACCTTCCTGTCTCTCAGGAGGATGTGGGGATAGGCGGGGCAGACGAGCAGCTGGAAGGAGACCCGTAGGGTGCTGGGTCCCACGTAGGGGATAGACACCAAGAAGAACATTATCGCTTTCGTGAAAAGATAATATTAGGAGTTGCTATTGCCCACGGAGAGCTGACCCCTTGTCATGCCATTTCTTCATCTGAATGGCTGGATACAGCTGGTGTTCCTCCCATCTTACTGAAGTCCACAGACAGGTGGAGTAGCTTTGCCAGGTCACACAGCTACGATATAACAGAGCCAGTGCCCAAACCCAGTGGTCCAAACCTGGGCCACACACGAAGTCGTCAAGGCCAAGGACATCTGTTTGTCACCACATGCCTTGGAGCCTCGCTGAGAATTCATGGAACACAAGTCTTCGGATGGAGGAAATCTGCCGTGTGTGGAGCCCGGCAGGAAGTGGGAGGCAGGAGTGAGGCTATTTTGGAGAAGCGACATGAAAAACCACGAAACTTCCTACCTGTCCTGTTTGGCTCCCATCTGTCCTCGGAAACAAGGCTGCCCCTTTCTTAGATAAAAAGGCGTTCCTCCCCCACGGTGGCTCTGCTGTCGGTGCTCAGAGTGTGAGCACTAAGCTTAGCACACACCGCTATTTTTAAAGGACTACACAAACAAACAGGGCTATGTAAATAAGAAAAAAATGAGGTCATCCTTTAAAATCTAAAAATGTCTCCTTTCTATGGGGTTAGCAGCAAGCCCTCAGAAAGGCCTGGGGCATTTTTAGCCTCTAGAGACCTTTTCTGCTCAAAACCTCCCAAAGCCACCAGTTCTGGCTTTCCCGTCCCCGCACCCACAGAGGGAACGCCAGGTGGCCTGGGAGCTGTGCCTCCCGGGCTTTGTTCCTGGCTCATTGGGGTGCACCTCAAATGCCTAAAGCCACTACCCAGTCCTGGTACCACTTGCTCAGGTCTCCTTGCAGTGGGGTGCACAGCCCAGCTGGTCCCCTCTGCCACAAAGGCCCTCGGCACAGCTGTCCGGAGAGACCTCTGTGCTTCCAGCTCCCCTCACCTCTGTGTGCTTTTTAATCTCTCTCCGTGCTCCTCTGCATCTTCCCCCCATGTTGACAGATGCAGTCATTCAAGTAGCCAAACTGAGTTTCAGTCCTCGCCACTGACTAGGAGACATCACAGGCCTCTGGAGGCGCGCTCCGGGTCTCTGTGCTGCCTGAGGACTTCTCCCATTGACCCTGCCCCCGCCCGGACCCCGCAGACACCCCATGATTCCTGCCTCTGTCAACAGCATCACTGCTCTTCCTACTTCTGCCATCTCTCCCCCAGTTTTCCTCTCCAGCCTCCTCTGTTATCCTTAAACACTGAAATTAAGAGTCACCAATGTTCGCTGAAGGATGGTTTTTGAACTGCGTTCCACGGAAATGCTTAAGAGCTCCTCCAATTGTTACTCAAGAATGTTCTTCTAAAAACGCAACTTTGCTCCTGTTCCCACCAAACCAGAAAACGAACCTGCACATTCAGACACATTCCATAGCACACTGTGGCCCGAGGAACACAGCAGCTTCAAGGAGGTGGTGTGGCCCATGGAATGAAGTTTAGGTAGCTCTTGAACATCAGGATTGGCACGTGTCTTCCACCAGGGGTATTGGCTTTGAGCCTTTCACTGAGCTTCTTTGTGTGGTTGTTGTTATTAAGTTCAGGACCATACATACACATAACAGCACACAAGCAAGCACACACTGATGCTTTCGGTGACAAGAGGGTGTATTGTGGGGATTACCACACATGCATCATAAATAACCGCGGGGCTCCCTGTCTGACTCTGGTTTGTGATGAGAACAGATTCGAGCAGTGGTTGGGTGTCAGACCAGAGCTCCCTGTACTCCTCCCTGAGTGCTCAGGTCACAAGGGGCCGCAGCTCCCTCCATGACTGTGAAGTGTGCTGCTAGGAATCTGTTACCTTGCTGCACAGTGGGGCCAGGCAGAGAGGGGAAAGGAATACCGGATGGCTGCAGCAACACAACGGCCATTGGGCAGGGGCTCCAAGGGGCGCCTCAAGCACTTGTAGATAAGGTGTAAGTGCATGGTGTGACTGAGCTCCAGTCCAACCCCAATGACAAAATTGGGGGTAGCCTGGATTAGACCCACAAGCCATCGTTTGTGGTCCCCTGATCCAAAAATCTTGTAGCTCAATGTGTGTATGGATCACCACCAAGTTATTATTCTGTCAATGGACTTCTGTAAGTAAATGTTGAAGACCTGAACTTATAAAAATAAATATGCAGTAATAAACTGCCACGTTAACCCGATTTAATATTGGCAGTTCATGCAAGATTTGACTTTTAAGAATTTGACTTTTCTAGCAGGGCCTGGTGGTACATGTCTGTAGTTCTAGCATTTGGGCGGCTGAGACAGGAGAATCAAAAGTTTGAGGCTGGCCTGGACTACATAGGAAGACTCTGTCCCAAAAACCAAATCAGCAAGTAACCCCAAGCTCCACCAAACAAAAAACAAAACCAACAGCAATAAAACAAAACCAACAACAATGAAACAGAAAAGACCTCTATCAAAAAAATTTGGCAACTACTAGCATGAGAGACGTCTGCTGCAGACAAAATGCTCTCATGCTCACTTTCAAATTAGCTTTGTCCTCTGATCACTCATTCAGACGTTACATTTGTTCTTCCCAGAGTCCCATCCAGCCCTGTCCCAAAGAAAGGCTAGGACCCCATGTTTCTTTCCCTTATATGACTCCAATAATTTCCCTGGGAACACAGATCTTTCCAAACCTCAGGTGGCATGAATGGGCCTCGCCTTTCCCTGACACAGGGGACTCTGCCGGCCTTGCACCTGCTGGCTTGGACCACACCCTCTGACCCCCCAGATGCCACAGATTTCCAACCTGGCGGGCCAGCCATGCTACAATCACGGGGACCCTCCAGCAGCAGGGTGGCAGCACCCCATTAACCATGGATGTGGTGTTCCCCAGGGAGAGCACAGGGAGAGGGAAGGGCACCTCGTTTCCTGCTAGCGAGTCTACTTGCTGTTGGCAGAGCCCATGGTGACAAAAGAGATTTGGGGGCTCCAGTGGGGGAGGACAGATCCCAGATCTAGGGAGGCTCCCTGGGGCTGTCCTCTCAGAGATCTGCCTGCAGCTCTCTGTTTTGCTAATTCAACTACAGACTGCATCCCTCAAGCAGTGAAGCCAAATCCTGCCCTGTTACTGCTAGCAGAGGAGACCCACGGTGCCAGGAAGCATCTGGAGGTGTTAAGGAAGGGGACTCACTCATTATGAGGCACCACCCATTCCTATTAAAATGCAGACATTCTTAGGTAAGGGTCATTCCTGAAGTTACAACTGCCTTTCTTTAGGATGCATCCTAATAGGAAAAAGACATGGAGGGTCATTTGCAGCTCGAGGTTCTGCCCTGTATTAGCTGTGCGACTGCATTTACATTTCTGACCCTCTTGATGCTCATTTCCTTATTTGTGCCAAAGGATGGACAGGCTCAGCCTTACTTGCAGGACTAGTCTGTCAAGCACCCGGCTCTGTGTGTAGCAAGGCTTTTTCCTTGACTTCACCTTGACTCTAGGGCCCTGTGTTGGAAGCAGGTGGCAGAGTACAGCAGATGTGTCACGGGAAAGGTGGGGGCTCAGATGCCTGCATCAGTGGCAGAGGGCGGTGGGCAGGCTATGCACGTGTGGGGAGCCCTTACTGGGAGTCTGGCTGTGTTCCAGGGGCCTCATTGTTCTAGGGCCCTCACCTGGTACCCACAGCACCCCTGTGAGGCAGGAGCTTCTGCTGTCTTCTTAACTTCCTGAGAGAGAAGGCCAAGGCCAAGGAACAGAGCAACTTACCTCTGATGCTGCTAAGTTGTGCACAAAACCAGCGAGAGCTGAGATTTGAATTCACCGAAATTCTACATGGTGAGCACCCCCGCAAACACCCCCCTCAAAATGAGGCTCAGGTACACAATTCTCCCTAAGGATCAGGGAATATTTCCCTCACCTCTGCAGGAGAGCCTGGGTCAAGGCTGCAGGCTGCAGGCTGCGGGACCCAGATGCGGTGGCCAAGCTGCGGACAGAGTCTGTGCAGCTGCAGCGATGCCGTCTCTGAGGTGGTTTGTGGCCTCAGCCCTGCTCTGCACAGTGAGAAAAGTTCTGCTCTCAGGAGAGGAGGCGAGTCACTGCTCACGGCCAGTAGGCCAGGAAACTCCCCATGGACATCAGAGCAGAGACTGCAGACCTGAACACAGGCTGGGTGAGTGTGTCTAGAGCCCCCAGAAGTCCTGAATACCTGAACTCAGGGTTCATCAGAATCCAAATATGGATTCCAACATCATCCTTCCCCAGCCCCCGATGAGGAGGAATGGTGTGCCAAGAAATCCACTTTCTTTCTGCTTTCATTTTAACAGCCATCCCTCTCCCAAACCTGGCAGTTCCCAGGGAATTCTGATGCCCTTGGTATCAGACAAAACTTCTAAGGTTCTATTAGCACCCTAAAGGGCTTCTAACACTGCACACCTATGCTGAACCACAGACTGGACATCTATCCTAGAACCACAGATTGGACCCCTCTCCTAAAACCACAGCACCTATCCTCGAAGTCAGAAATATATAAACATATACTAGGGATGGGCCCCTCTAGGGCCAATCTGACTGGTATCTCCAGAACAGGGCTCTGATCCTGGAATTTTGGGAAACCCCCAGACAATTCTAACATGTGACCTCCCGTGGGAACCTCTGGCCCCAATCTGGCAGTCTTCCAACTCTTCCACCAGGGGGCCCTATGGAGTCGTGGCTCTGCCATCAAGGGCTGCTGCCTGGGCTAGCTTCCCTGACAGGGCAGTGTTGCATTTTTGGGAGTCAGAATGGGGTTCTACTGCCAGGAGAACATGGGGGGGGGTGGATTACTGACTAAGTAATTGTGAAGACTGGCAGATCAGCTTTCCCAGAGACTCAAGGAAAGCAGTGATATTATAATAACAATACCTTTTCAGTGGAAGACCTGTAAGGAACTCATGCTTGATCAAAATAGTGCTCTTCCTATAGAGGTAAAGGAGCTCTAGAATGTATGATAGTTTTTGTAGAATGGGAAATATCCAAAAGGAATTTGGTATGGGAATGTAATGAGGGGAGGGAATAAATATGATTCAGGAAAAAAATAAGAGTATGCACATAGGGGGTTGGGAAGAGGTGGGTGGGCAGGGATGTGGGTGAAAATGAGTATTGACCTGTGTCACATATTGGTACAAATTCCCCAATGTTGTGTGTGATTGTGAGCTGTGTATATAATGTACCAATAAAATTTAAAAAAAAATGGTGCTCTAGCAAGCCAACCCAGCAACAGCTGCTTCTTACCTGTGCTGAAGGCACCACTTCCGGTGACCAAAACTAAAACGCTCTTCTCTCTGGAAACCAGTGTTCATGTCCACTCCTGTTAAAGCTGCCTCCTCTCACGCACGGCTCTTCCCTTGGGAGCGGAAAGCTTTACTGGCCAGTGTCTCTTGAGGCTCCTTCGTGAACCACTTCAAGGACTGCTGAGGTTATATCTCAGTTCCTGTAGGGGCAGTTGAAAGTCACGGTCAGGGAATTTTCTTGGTCAACTTCTTTAGACACAGAATAATTTCTGCCCAGTCTCAGCAAGCCAAGGCCCCAGCTCCTCCCAACCTGGTTTTCTTGACGCAGGGTCTGATTCCCACATCCTCAAGGAGATGGGATGGTGGCACTGGGATCCACCCTACTGCCTTGTGCCCAACCCCACACTTCCCAGGCCTCTGACTTTTCACCAGTGTGGTCAGCAGGATTTTAAGGAAGTCCTGAAAACTCTCCCTATCCCATCCGCTGTGTACAGTCATGCACAATCTCTGGAACTAGAGATATGCTAAATGATGAGGTAAGGTTATAGGGCAAAACTGACCTTTGAATAGGGAGGTTATCAAGAAATGAGCTAATCAGAAAAGTCCTAAAGACAAGAGTTTTGTCTGGTTTGTCGCAGTTGAAAAGTCAGAGTGATTAGAATTAGGATGCAACATGCCTTGCTAGGTTGAGGATGGACAGGCCATTTGGAAAGGACCTGTGAACAGCTTCAGAAGCTTGAGAGCAACAGCCCAGCTGATAACCCAGAAGGAAAGAGAAGTTTAGTCCTACAACACAAGCAATGGGGTTTTGTCAGTACCCGAAGAGAACTGGGAAAAGGAGAATGTCTCCCAGAGTCTCCAGGCACAAACTCAGCTTCCAAGACCCACCTGAGCCCAAGTGACACCGGCCACTCCCCACGGACCTCAGCTCCAGAGCTCAGCTAACAAAGAAGCGTGGCATTCAGCCACCAAGAGTGAGGTTGTTAAACAGCAAAGGAAAACTAATGCACCTGTACAAGTGACTGGACCGGGGCCCGGGCAAGGATTAAACACAGTAATAGGCATAAGAGCACATTGTATTCCCCACATCACTAAACAAAACAAAGTGTTCGGAGCCAAGGGAAGCCTGGGTCAGAGAAGGAGCCCAACAATGATTCCTGAATGGATGGATGCATGAGTGAACATCAGTTTTTAACAACTGATTTAGCAGGCTGTTGGTAGGGCTCGAATAAGAAGCCTCAGAGGAGAGTGCTTTCTAAATCAGAAAACACAAGTTGATTTTGTCATTTAAAACATAGCATGTCTCATACATACTGTACCCTTTTGACTGCTCTATTTGTCTGCCTCAGACAGCGGGATAGGATAGCTGAGAATGTAGTTTTCAGGGTTAGAACACCTGAATTTGAGCCCTAGCTCTTCTACCTCAGGAGCTTTGGGAAGTTCCTGTGCCTGCAAAGGGAGCTAAGAATGACCAGTCCCTCCCAGGTTTTCATGAATCCGTTCTCATAAAGGCCCGAGCAGAAAATGCATCCGCTATCTTTTTTTTTTAAATTGAATTCTTTATTGGTACAATTTATATACATCTCAAAATCACATATAACATTGGGAAATTTGTACCAGTATAAGCCACAAGTTAATTCTCATTTTTTACCCATATCCCTACCCACTCCCCCCTCCTCCCCGCATCCACTATCTTACAACTCGCATAATTCCTATGGATTTTGTCCCAGAGTGGAACTTGACAGTCTAGGACTGGAGTCATCTACATACAGGCCTGGGCATTGTCCCTTTTCTCTTCTGGGCCCCATGCTTTGCATTAACCTGGCCTTGGAAAGGTTGATGCTAAGTAACCACATTATACTGCTCATTTCTGTAAAACACACAGGGCACCCAAGCCCTGCTGCTAGCCCTTGCCTGTCACGCCCGCCACTGTGAAATCCAGTCAGCCCTGTCCCACACCCCAGGACCCCATCCCACCACCACACAGTGGTGAAAGCTGGACTTGCTCCCTTTCATTTATCATTTCCTGATTCTGTCATCTGAACCATCCACAGGTTTCACAGCTCCACAATCGCCCAATATTCCCCAGTCTGAACTTATCCCTTCCAATGGATTGTAATTATTAATTTTAAAAATGGTGACATGCTGTCCTTCCCTCTTACGTCTCAGAACATATCGTTCCACAAACAGAGCCCATTATTTACTACCTCTGAGGCTTTGCTAGGACAGTTTCTCCTTGTCAGAATACCCTCCCCTCCCCCACCACCGTGTCTACCTGGCCCGATCCTGCTCATCCTCCCTCCGCTGGTTTAGACACCTCCCCAAGGCTGGGCACGAGTTCTGCCTCCTGGAACACCCCAAACACATTGGCAGTGTCTCTCCTAAGTTTAAGGAGAGGGAGGGAGGACAGGGGAAGAGGATGAAGAAAGAATTAAGATGTGTTCTCTTCGTGTACCAACTCCCCATGATGAATGTAATCATTGTGCAGGTATTGCAAACATGTACAAATAAAAAAAAAGACTAATGACAGTTTCTGTTATGCACAAAGACACCATGAGCTGCAAGTCCTTCTGCACGGCAGAAAGCCCAACTAGGCTCAGACCCAGACACAGAGTCAGGGCACAGAAGTCCCTTGGTGGTTCACTCATTTCGTAGATGTATGTTCAGTACCTATTTGGGTTGGACCAGAAGGGAGGTGCTGAGGATAAAAGATGACCAAGATGTAGCTCTCCTTCGAGGGGAACATTGTGGAGTGGTCCATTTTGATGGAATCCTAGGGTGTATATGAAAGAAAGAGGATCAGCAAAGCGACAGGACATAGAATATCCAAGAAACATGTTGCATGTTGTCCCGGTGATTGGGGCAGAGGACACTAATGGCTGACGAGGGAGAAGATGGGCGGGCAAGGAGCAGGCAGAAGGAGCCTGGACAGGTCAGGAAGGGAAGTAACAGAATCCTTCTGGTCCATAAGGTGATGCAGTCGGGACAAGGGGTGTGGCTCGGGGCAGCTGGGACAGGGTGGAAGCCGGGAGACTCTGTGGAAGCCGCAGAAGTGAGACAGTCATGGGTGCTTCGTGTCAGAGAGCTGGAATGCATTTGTCTACTTCTCCCTAAAACATGACTGAAATAAAAGAGGGGTGTGAAAGGAGGACATGCCAGGAAACTTGAGAAAGCAGACAAGAGGGAGGACCGGAAACCCTTTCCAGAGCCACACTGACCTCCCCTGGCAAAGTGGAAGACCTGCTCACAGACGCTAGACCACAGTCTAAGCATGAGCCAGTCCTCTGCGCTTAAGGGTTAAGTGCAGGAGGCTATAAGGAACAGAGAAAGCCCTTTGTCCTTCAGCTACTGCTTATTACAGAAGCTTCCTAAGGAATCTATCCAGTCTGAAGGAACAGTTTGTGCCCTAAGATTTTTGTAGCTCTTTCCTTGCCTTAAAGCTCCTTCCCTCACTGTTTCCTGCTGTCCTGGACTATTGTGCCACAGTTCTGAGCAAGCTACCACACTCCCATCCCCATCTGGAGGAAACTTCCATGCCCAGTGAAACCAAACCTGCCTCTTCCTCCCAGACATGCCAGGCTCTGTGGAGCTGCTCTTCTCCCTTCTCCATGCGAGTGGTGCCCTGAGATTGGTCTCACCAACACGTTAGCTTGATGGTATTTGGAGACCTGGCCTGTAACAGTCTCTACAAAAACGTTGAGAATCAGATTGACATTGACCTGATAGCTCCCTTCTCAACTACCAGAGGGCAACAAGACAAAGACCTCAGAGCTTGGAGGAAAAAGTTAACACTGTGAGATCAATTACTCACCAAAGTCTCAAAGTGAAAATGAGAAGCACTAAAATAGGATGCCACCCACTATCTATTCTTAAGAAAATTACTCAAGGAATTACTCCAATAAAATATAAACTGAGTAAGTAATTCAAGAAAGGGCAAAGCAGGGTACACAAGGATAAAATGAAAAAAAAGTACAGATACATCTAAACAAACGTTTATAATCATGAGCTCATCTTGTTGGGAACTAGATGCTATTTAATTCTTGATATGGACAGAGAAATGTGCTTTATTGAGAGATAACTATTTCTAAAAGAAAAGGAAGATGAACACCTTTTAAGATACCCTGTGTGTGGCACGGGGTGGGGGTAGGGTGCAGTGAGAAGAACAAAGAAAATTCAATTAATTTAGCAAGAGTTAGGAAAGGAAAAATTAAACAGAAAAGAAAAATATAATAGACAAAAGACGTAGAATAAATTTACAAAAATAAGACTAAACAATTAACATGAATATATTAAAGAACCTTATTCTAATTTAAGAGACCAGGATGGGTAAAAGAAAAAAAAAAGATTATTTGCCATTTTGAAGTAATACACTTAAAACAAATTGGCAAAGCAAGTTTGAAATATAAAAAAAATGTAAAAAAGTTGTAAGCAGCTAAGAGATAACAAAAAGAATGCAAGAATGTCAAAATCGATCTCAGACAAAGTGGGACATTATATATTTCTAAAGAACCTAATTCTACACTAGGAGGCACAAGTCATGAAGCTTTACTCTTACCAAGGCAACAGAAGCATAAAATATGAGAAATGATATGTTCCTATAACTGCACAAAGGAAAGATAGAGCGGCTAGTGCCTTGAGCAGTATTAATCAGTGACTTGATAGGACAAATCATCTCCAAAGAAGGGCAGAGAGGATTTGAAGATATAGTTAGTAAGCTTAACTTCATTCACTCAAGATATGGATAAAATACCTTTTTCTCAAATGTCCCTGGACTAGACTACAAAAAGACTTCAGGTTCTAATGGACATGGGCTGAATAGGATGTGGTGTCAGATCTTGACCAAAAAAAAAAAATCAGAAATGAACAAATACCAAAAAATAAAAATGAATACGTAAACTGTGCACATGACAGTTTTAAAGTGGTCTGATTTAAAGAGGACAGAAAAACTGCAATTGAAGGATAATTATAAATTGAGATTCCCCACTTTTCAAAATGTCTGACATGTAACGAAAGCTGCAAGAAAAAGTGCAGACCCTAAACCACTCATGATACGAGAAGGGCTAAGACTGAAGGGCAACATCACACCTAAGTGCCAAGAAAGGTGACATAAATAGATGTGAAAAACTTGTAAGAGAATTTGAACATAAATTTAGGGGAGTGAATTCGCCAGCTAATGATTTTCTAGAAATTAAAAATCATGAAATGAAGGAAAAAGGGAAAAAGTCAATAGACCAATAACTACAGAAAAGACATAAAGGGCTGTTGAAGAGGGAATTCCAAATTAGCAGAGAAAGAATGGATTATTTAAGTAAAAGAGCTGGGACAACTGGCTGGCTGTCTATTCATTCAACAAATGTTTACTAAATGCCTGCTGTGTGTCAGGCGCTGTCCTGGGCAATGGTAATAGAGCAGTGAACGGAACAGAAAAGACCGTTGTCCTTACGGGGCTGAGCAGCTAGCCAGTGGGTACATAATAAAGCAGGTAAGATAAGTGGTATGGTGAATGGGGATATGTGCCACGAAGAAAACTGAACAGCAAAATGGAAAACAGAGTAAAGGAGGGAGGTGAAGGCTATTTACTTATTTATTTGCAGTACCCGGGATCGAACTCAGACCCTTGTGCGTCCAAAGGTTGGCTCAGTACCACTTGAGCTAAATCCCCAGCCCTGTGAATGCTATTTTAAATAGGGTCCATGAACCACCTACACACACACATATGGATTAAAGATGGTCACAACATCCAAGCAAACTCACCAAAAATGGCCGTAACTATTATAATATTTGTAGAACATAGCACTGAGAAATACCTTTAAAAACCTGAACTGGACCTCAGTGCTCTCAAAAGAAAAGATAAACACATTTACACAAAAATAGTAAGTACTCCATATAACAAAAGACCCCTTCAATTGTTCAAAAGCAAATGACAGACTGGAAAAAAATTTTGAACTTTAGAGAGCAGGTTCGAGTCTTAGAATTCTAAAAATAAGAGGACTTATATCTTTATTATTTACTCCACCACGGTAATTATTTTGCCATCCATGTCATGTTTGTGGTGGAATATTTGATAATAAGATAGGCATTAGGATATATTATACATTACAACACATATAAAAAAGAGTCAGTATCCATAATATGTAATAAGTGCCTATAAAACAATAAGAAAAGACATAACCAATAAAATGGAGAGAAGAAAGAGAGCATTGTTTAAGTAACAAAATGTCTAATAGAGATATGCAAATATGCTGACCTGAATCATCACAGGCATGTGTTAGAAGTCCGTATTACTGTTCTCCCGTTGGTCAGCAAAAAGGAAAACGTGGGTGACCCATCCACTATTGGAGAGGCATGGCCAAAGAGTTTGTCGCAAACACTGCTAGCTGGGTGTAGGTTAGGAAACCACTGGGCATATCTACCAAAATTTACTTGACCTAAAGCTTCACAAGTACTTCAGTTTAACAATTTAAAAATGATAGAACAGTATAGATACTAACTAGAACAGGGGTTGTCAGGACCTAGGGACATGGGGAATGGGAAGTTACTGTTTATGGACATAGCGCTTCACTTGCTAAGATGAAAGAGTCCTAGAGTTTGACAGTGGGGACAGAGGCACACTGGTGTGCATGCTCACTGAACTGTGAGCTTTGAATGTAGTGTTATGTATGTTGTACCACAATGAAAAGCGAGGACGTGTCTTCTTTTTCAGATGTACAGAAACAGGGAGAGGTCACTGGGAAGTGGGGCCCCTTTGCAAGCTGGCACCCAACCAGGGCCTGGAGGACCAGGGACAGTTCCTCTGCAAGCCCCACTTAAAGCCACAGGGAGCATGAATTCCAGTCCTGTCCTCCTGGGGGTCCAGAATGCACAGCATGGCCTCTGCTGGCAGGGAGAGGGAGCCCCACAACCCACCTGGGCTCGGAGGTTGGCATCACTATGGTTCATAAAGGGTTAGGGCCAGCCTCAGTGGACCCAGCACAGCTGGTTTCTAAGGGTCTTAGGCTCCAACGCTGGGCTTCCTGTCTTGATCCCCAAGAAGGTCAGCAGGCTGGCTCTGGGGCCCTGCCACCCTCCTGACATCTGGCCACGCCTTCTCAGCCAGCCTCTGATGTTCACAGATGAGCCAGCATAGGAAAGCTGAATTTGATCTGCTGGGGGCAGGGAATTGTGGGACCAATTTATTTCTACTCCTGTTGTCTGTGGATCAATAAGAAAACACAACAATCTAAGGCACAGGAATAATCCTGGTGGATCAGGCCGGGATATTGGCGATTGGGGAAACAGAATTACTGACAAGCCTTGTTTACCTAACGTCAAGGAAGCAGCAGGGGCAGCCTGGTGAGTAGCCCTGACGTCATCAGAAGGGCTCAGGCTCAGACTCTGGTTTATCCATTAATAGCTGTGTGACCTCAGGTGAATTACTGGACCTTCCTGCGCCGGTGTCTCACTGTGCTCATGAGTCAGAAGAGAAGAGCCCCCCCCCCCAGGCTGGGAGGGGATCACATGAAACAAAGTGTGCATGAGGGGAGCACGGAGCTAGCACACAAGAGGCACTCAGTAAATGCCCGTGTCCATCTCTCTTCTTCTGACCCCCGTCGGGGTCCAACGCAGCTCTGCAAGGGGGCCGCCTTCCTCCCTCGAGGCAGCCATCAAGCTGTCCCTTTCCTGGGCTCTGATCTTTGCCCGCATGCCTGCGCTGTAGCCTGAGAATACCGCCGAATGCTTCTGGCTGCCCAGAGGCTGCCCGGGATCCTTCCCGTCCCTGGCTGTGTCCTCCAGGCGAAAGGTTCCCCACTCACATGGTAGCTGACTCAGACGTGAGTGAGGTTCCCCCGCGGCAGGAGTGCGCAGAACCAGAGGCGGCATAGGTCTGAGGTTTTCAGACAGACAGACAGACAGACACACTTGGAAAATACCCAGGATCAGGAAAGTTTCCAAGGAAAGGCGGGGGTGTGGATAACAGAGGGAGTGATACATTTCCCTGGCACTGATGAAGAGGAGCCACAGTTCAAGTGATGGACGCGCTTTGCGACAGGCAGGACTACACTGTGCCACCAGCCCTTTGCTGGAACAGGCAGGGAAAAGACTGGTGGTCTCCGGTCACCGCAGACAGGGAAGGGGGTGCCGGTGGCGTGGGAGGGCCCAGCCCGGAGCTAGGGAGAGACGGAGGGCAGGAGGCGGGTGAATCCCGGCTCTGGGCTGCAGGTCCCCGAGCTCAGAGCTGCCAGTGCTCTCACGGAGGCGGGGAGTCATTCCCTGCCATACTGGGCCCTCTCTCCCTGAGCGTCGGCCAAACAGGACACTCACCCTCGGGGTGCAGACGGGACACCTCTCCCCCCTTCCACGGATGCCTCCCGCCGTCGGACCAGCTGAGCTGACTGCAACACGGCACTCCCCTCCCTGGGCGTGTCACAGGCCCAGCGTGCAGTGATCCAGCCTCTGTCTCGGGGTGTCACTGATCTCAAGGTGAAGACAGACAAGAAAACCAGGAGCCGCACACCCATGCTGCTCCCCAAAGAGGGGACAGAGCCTCAGAAGCCGGGGTAGTACAGGGATCCAGCACTGACGGAGTGCCTGTCACCTGCCAATGCTGTCTTTGTATCATTGCCGCACTCCATCATCACTATTGAAACCTGAGGACATCAAAGGGGAGACAGGACGGGCTGGCATGAGAGAAGGAGAGCCTGAGGCCCTGACATTAAATAAAACTGGATGCCACCAGTCCTTGTCACCGTGTGGCCTCCAGCAGGCCAATGAACACCTTGTGGTCTTAGTGTTTTCACCCGTAAAATGGGAAAAATAGCTCCATGTCCTGGCCAGTGTAAGAACTGAATAATGCAAAGTAGATGTTCCAAGCATGAGACGTTCTTCCTCTTTCCTATTCTTCCTATTTCTGAGCTTTGAGATTCAGTCACACCTACAACGACCTGGCTTTAGAAAATAAGATACTGTACCAGATTCCATAACGAGATCACTGAAAATTCTTCATAGGGAGGACACAGCCTCAGCAAGACAGGTTAAGAGAGAGCTCGAGAGAGAGCCCGAGAGACCCCGGGGACGGAGGACTGCACACGCTGCAGGGTGGGGTGACTCATGCCATCGAGAAGCTTGCACCACTCAGTGTGCTTCTGCAGGGGGACTTGGTTTCCACACACGCATCTCAGAGGGGGAGCCTGATGCCCAGAGACACAGCCAAAGTTCCTGTCTAGTGTCCACCCTGGCCTCCTCCTGCTGCCCCCACACTGCCCCGCCATTTAGTTTCCCCAGACAGAAAAGCCATGCCAGAGGAAGCTGGGTGCCACAGACGCCTCTGGGCCTGTGGGGGGTGCCCTTCTTTGCTGGGGATGTGTGAGCCTCTTTTTCCAGAGAAGTTTCCATTGCATCAGTTGTTTATGTTGTTACCACCTATATGCAGACTCTGGTTTCGAATGAGTGAACCAGAGCAGGCCTCATGGGGCCCATGAGACGGAAGAGACGGGAGCCTGTCACTATGGCAAAGAGATGTGCTGCCCTTGGGCAGCCCTCAGAGTCAGCCTTGACCCTGGCCAAGCCATTTTCCATCTAACAGTATTTCGTTGGACAGTGTCTTGGGTTTGAATCCTACCCCCTCACTTCCCAGCTTTGTCAAACACAAAGAGTTACCTAGCCACAGCTCAGTAGGTGACTATAAAGTAGGGGGAATGGTACCAGCTGCATGGCTGCATTTGAGGGAGACGCTTGGAATGGTACCTGACCCAGGCACTAAATACGTGTCAAGAAGTGGGGACAGAATCTTCTTTGCCACCAGCCTGGCTCCAACTCTCGTGCCTATCCACTTCTCTGGACCCTGCCTGCACTCTCTTTGAGGGCAGCCAGACCTCCACATACCTATCTCTCACGGTGACTACATCTTAGTCCTCCAGAGGGTCCCTGCAGGGTACACACTCCCCTCCCCTGAGAAATCGCAGCTCTCGCCAGGCTCAGTGCTCCCAGGCCCTGCGGTTCCCTCTGAGGAGTCTAGACCCCATTCTAGGGTGGGCAGCTCCAGCGCCCTCCGCCTGAGGGAGCCAGGCTCACATGCTGCCTCCTCCACATAGTCCTCCACGGTCCCCTTTCTGGCCAGCAGGGAGCTCCAGGGCCCCTGGGACCCTTCCCTGGGGGTTTGCCTTCCCTCTGCAGGGTGTGGAATACCACCCGCGCAGTTGCTAGTCGGCGTCACAGACCAACCACACTGTCTTTGAGGCCAGGACGAGGATGTGTGGGATTCATTTCTCTATCACTCACAGAGCCTTGGACGTAGCTGGTGACAATAAGTGAGTGGATAAACACTGAGTTCTATCAATTTACTGGCCCTGGCAACAAGGGAAAGAATCTATGGGCTCGTAGGTGAGGATGCATCGACAGCCCTACAGCAGCTGTACGCTCTTCTTGGCTGTGTCGAGGGGCCCAGTAGACCCACCCCTGCTCGGCTCGCTGCTGAGCCCACAGCCCAGGGTCCTGCGGCCTGTCCAGGACCAGACTGCCCGGGACGGGTGCCCTGTGAGTCCTCGGAGGTAGCCACAGCTGACTTCCCACAGTTCCGTGTCACCCCCCACCCCTCCGTGTGCCCCAGGCCCTTGGGAACTGGCTGCAGAATCTCTTGAGCTGACCAGCTTCTGTGCACTGCCTTCCTGACTCGTCCCCCTCCCCCCTGCCTCCCCATCTGACTCTCAGCACCGCCCAGAGGAGCCTCCTGTGTCACAGCACTGGCTAGAGTGAGGCCCGATGACACCTGCGAGGTGAGGAGCCGCTCCCTCCTCCAGTGCCCACTCTGGACAGGCGTGTTTGTCCTACAGACCACAAGTGCCTTCGGGGCAAGAACAAGGCGTACCATGTGTCCTCCCTCCCGCCCTCCCGTGCTGAGCACAGCGCTTGGCATGCGGGCGGCTCCGCGCAGGCTGAATGAATGAGCGGCTGGAGAACAATGAACACGCCCCACCACGCCAGCCCGCCAGGTTGGTGCCCTACATCACTACGTTCGGGACCTCCCAATCCATGAGCACCCTGGCAGGTGGACCACCCAGCTATGCCACAGGGGATCTGCTGTGCAGCGGCTCCCAAGACCAAGGACGGCCTGAAGTCAGGGCAGCCAGGGACTCTGCGCTGGCCACGAGGCCTGGGAACGCAGACGGGCTGAGGCTCTGGGGCCGGTCCAGAAGCAGAGGAGGAATCTGAAGGGCGTTCCCCTCCAGCCACTCCGCACAATACCTTCCCTGTTTCGGCCTTCCGTTCGCATGCCCCCTCTCAAAAGCACACTCCACCTTCCTACGCCCCCCCCTCCCCGGGCTCACTGCTGCCTGGTCCCCTGCCAGGCCACCTCTACCTCTAAAGAGCCCAATGTACAGAACTACGATGCAGTATGTGGGTCAGGAGCGAGTGGCAGGACGTGGATCTGACTACACGCTGCCATGAATTGATCGAGTCACTGCAAACAAGTCACGTCCACCCATAGCATCAGCTTCTTCCTCTGTTAACCCAAAGACCTGAACAAGCCCATCTCTAAGGGCCCCTTTGGTTCCAATATCCTGTCAAGCAGCTGGATTTTTTAATGGCCAGAGTAATTCTTCCCAATTAAAGTCAAATAGAAAGAACCATGTGTCTTTCTCTCCTTCCTTGAAAAGCTTTGGGAATACAAGTTACACCCCCTAGGGTCCTTGAAGAAATGTCCCCCCTTGGCAGCAATTTCTGTGTCCACATACAATTTGCAAATCTGTTCTGTCTTTTGACTTGAACGATTAGTGGGATAAGCCTGGATCACTCTCATCTTACAGAAGGCGAAGCTCTGGGAGGCGAGGGGCTTCGTTCCACACCATAGCACCAGGCAGGATGCTTTAATAAAACTCTGCCTCGTCTCCCTGTGTGTCCCATGAGCTGCTGTCCTGAGGTGGGAGTGCACAGCCCTCGCAGCGATATCAGGAGCCTGATTCCTAGAAGCCAGGCTCCTTCCAGGCACAGCACTAGGTGACAGTCCGGACTATTTCAGACCCTTCTGCTGCCACAGGCCTCCAAGCCTTTGAACCCGGAGCAACAGAAGCTCTACCCAGCCAACCAGGTGATGGATGCTTCACGCCTCTGGTCTCACCGCCCAACTGACAGCAGCCTCAGTCTCTGCAACTTTTTGAAAAGGCCTGATTGCATGTGATGTGACCATTAAACAGAGCAAAAGACAAAACTAGGTTCCAGAAGCCTCGAAGAGAAGAGAAGACAGCAATTCAGAGTCCTTTCCCAGCCTTGTTGTGGTCTTGTACTGTTTATTTCGGGACACACCGATCCTGGCTTCACATCATGCTGTAGACTTCTTAATAGCTGCCACATACACTCATGTGGTGTACAACTTGCATGGCCACTCACAAACTATGGCTTTGGACTATCCCTTGCACAGCATTTATCCCTACAGTTGAATAACTAATTGTGCAACTACTAATTGTGCATTATCCCTGCAGTTGAATAACTAATTGTGCAACTACTTATTATCTTCTCATGGAATATAAACTCCTAAAAAAGGACCAGGCCCTGTTTGTTGGGTTCCCAAGTTGTAACCCAGCCCTTAGCGCAATGAAACAGAAAAGAGGCCCTCAGAAATGTACACAGTGGAGTGAGAGACTCATTGGCCATTCCCTTTGGCTTTGCATCTATACAGAGTGGGCTGGGCTTGGAGAGGAAGGAAGACGCTGTGCTCTGGCCCAGATTTCCCTTGGCTTCACAGGACCCTTACGCAGGGCTTTTCTGTTCTTTTGGCCACAGTCTCCTCATCTATAAAATGGAGACTTTCATGCCAGATTTGCACGACCCCAAGGTGAGCGCCTCATGCTGTTCTGTGCCTCGTTTGTGACCAGACGCTGGCTCCCATGTTTCCCATGTCCTGCTTGGGCCCCGATCTAAGTGGTCAGCAACGCAAGCAAACAAAGACCTCCCTGCAGCCCAGGTGACACAAAGCCACTGTCTGAAAAGGAGTTATAGCTCCTGGAGTGTCTCTGGGACAGAGAAGGGACAGCAATACTGTTCCCAAGAGCAGCATCTTCAGTGGGCTTGTAGGGCAGCCTTGCTTTCCTCTGGCTTCAAGGGACTAAATGTCAGAGCCCGCACAATCCTATGTGTCAGTATAGTCTGCTTGAGCATGCACTGTAGAGCGTGCCTCCCACGTACATGGACACAACAGTCATCGACCAGCAAGGGCATGCACAAAATATCAGAAGAAGGACTGACTTGGAGAAAATGGGACAAGAGCTTTGAGGAACTGCAGGGCTCTGAGAGAGAGAGAGAGAGAGAGAGAGAGAGAGAGAGAGAGAGAGAGAGAGAGAGAGAGAGAGAGAGAGAGAGAGAGAGAGAGACTCTCACGGAGGGGCAGTCACTTTCCTACCTGCAGGGCTGGATGCATAGCTCTGACTCCCAGAGTGAGGTACCAGACAAAGATGAGACTTGGAGAAAACCAGACAGTATGTGCACAGGCTCCCTCTGTGGTGTGCTGTGGGAAGACCTCTGTCCACGACAAACCAGCTGTCCTGACGTGTAGCCTGGGTGAATTCTGAAACGCTGCTAAAGAATTACTATAAACTCAATGCACTGAAACCATATTTGTTATTGGAGGGCTCTGGAAGCAGGAAGTTCAAAACAGATCTCACTGGACTAAAATCAAGGTGTCTCAGGGCTGCTCAGGGAAAATCTCTCCGGTCACCTCTTCTAGCTGGAGGCTGCTCTGTGCCTTGGCTCTGGGTCCCCCTCAAAGCTCTCAGTGCCGAGTCCTGTCTGGCTCACCTTGTAACACTGTGATGCTGTCTTCTGTCTCTTCCTACTACATTTGAATTATCACGATACTCCATAAATTGATACAATTAAAATAATATATGTATTATTTTTTACAGGCCATTACGATTACATTAGCTCATATGGAGAATCCAGGAAATTACCGCGTCAAGACCAGCTGATTTGCAACTTTAACTCATTGCTACTTTAATTCCCCTTTAATTCCACGTAACCCAACGTCATCATAGTTCTGGGAATTAGGACGTGGACATCTTGGCAGTGGGGCGTGTGGAAGGGTGTGGCACGCTCTGCTCCAACCCCGCACGAAGGAGCTCGGGGAGAAGGCAGCCAGGAAGATGAGGCAGAGGAGTGGTGGGAGAGACAGTGGGTGGCTGGGTGGGGAGAGGGTGGCGGCAGACACTGACATCCGTGTGCAGCGGCAGCCGTGGCTTCCTGGCCGCCTGCTTAGCACATATCATCCTGAGAACTGTCATGCCTCAGAGCGCCTGCAGGAGCAGAGCCAGGAATAACGCGGCGAAACGGAAAACACCCCCAGCCTGGCTCCGCTAGCTCGCTCTGCTCTCCCGCCATCACGTGGAGACAGGTTCCAAGGCTTCCAGGGCGCAGGGGGAGGGCTGGCAGCAGGCCCCTTGCAGCCGGCTCTGGGGAGGGGACGCAGGTAGGTGAGTTTGCCGCGGGGATCTGACTATGGGGTTGGGCCAGGCACCCTCACCCCTCCCACTGTGGAGAGCTTGGCATCTCCTTGTCCCCGCCCTCAACAGCGCCGGGCCACACTTCCCTATGCCTGCTCCTTTCCTCATCTCCCGCTGCGAGAATTCACTGGGATCTGCTGGATACGCAGCCTTTCTTCCTCCAAAACTCCACTTCCTGAGCCCTCAGAGAGCAAGTTCTTGCCCACCGTGGGGTTCGCCAGCCATGCCACTCTCTCACAGGACTTTGCATCTCTCTGGCCTCAGGGACTCCCCTCCGAGACCGTTTATTTTCTCTCTACACCCCATTCTAACAGAGGAAAGCAAGAAACACACCTCCCTCCTGGGTACCGCCCTAAGCATCCTTCACGCAGTGACTCCTTCAAAACCTCACCTTGACTTAACTGCCGTCATCCTCATTCACAGAGAAAAAGCTGAGGGTCAGAGAAGGGAAGCAACTTGTTCGAGGTCACACAGCCTGAATGTAGCAGAGTCAAGACTGGACCCCTGTGTGCCAGGCTCTGAGGCCTGGGGAGCAGGAAAGGAGATAAACATTTAGCTAAATGCTAACTGGAAGTTTCTACAGTCCTGAGCCATGCAAGATGCACCCATTTATGTCTTTGTCATTTCTATGGACTTCAGTGTGAGATTTTATTTGGGTTAAGAAATCAGAAGATGGTGGGGGTAGGTTCCATTAGTTCAAATGTTGGGAGATTGGTGACTGGTGCCAGCCTCAGGCTCGTACCACTGACAAGATCCAGGGCTCAGGGATAGAACAGAGCTGCTCAGAGGTAAGGTCTCCACTGTGGGACCCAGACAGTTCTGCCTGTGCCTCCTTGGTTCTCCTGGGGGAAAACCCAGGCGGGCTCCATTCAGCCCTTTGCACCAGTTGGCACAGAATTCAGAATCCAGTGTGGGGCGAGTGCTTATTCCCACTCCTACCGTTCTGCGCGCTTGGTAACTGGGCAGCCCACACACTCAGTCTCATGTCCTTGCCCACACAGGAGGGACACTCTGAGGGCGACAGGTGCATCTGTGTGGATGAACTGGAGAAGGTGCAGACACCGGGACCGGGAACACAGCGCTGGCCCCTGAGCCTCTCCCCAGGGAGATGGAAAGGGCTCTATATTTAGAATCAAAAGCCTCAGGCGGAGTCCCCCCCCCCCCCCGATGCTCTCTGCTTTGTAGCCTTGAGCCACCTACTTGATTTCTTTGAGTCTTTCTCTGGGGGATAAAAATGTCTCCCATAAGGAGCCAGTGGTCTGAGTTGAAATGAGGCAAACGGGGAACCTCAGGAAGCATGGGACTCCTCTGGGTTGCAGAATCCTGGGCTCCACCCCTTTCCACTGTCCAATCTATAGTTTATGGACCAGGGATTCCTCTCCCTCCTCCTCCCCCCTCCCCCACATAGTTCTACTGCAGGTCATCAAAGGACCACACTGGGAGAAATTCCTCTAGAAAGTGCTCAGCCTGGGTTTGTTAAATTGATGAATCCATGAACATCTGCTCAGCTGCACATGGCTGTAGACATGGGCCAGAGGAAATAAGTGATTTTCTCCAAACACATTTCCTGTGAAGTCCAAATGACGGGAAGGGGCCCGGAGCTTCTGGGACAGGTGGGAAGATGATGTAGGGATGGTTCTCTTTGAGAAGCTCTTCCCTTGGAGCAGGAGAGGCCTGGCCAGAGGGTCGCGCTCAGCTGCCAGGACGCACCTGGGGGCGAGTCCCCTGGAAATGAGTTCCAGAGCCTGTCCTCTTCAGCTTCTTCATGAAGACAGGGAAGAAAAAACTGAAAATATGCTCATTAAATCTGCATCTGGCACCCGGTTTGGCAGGGTTGCCAGAATTCTATAAGACTAGAATTAAATTAGCAAATTGGAAGTAAAATGATTTTAAACAGGCATGATGGAATTCATCGGAGCCAGGTGGAAGCTGGTGGGGGAAGGGCATCAGGAAAGTCCATATCCCAGGGTGGGGAGGACTCGCAGAGATCAGAAACAGATAAGACGGGAAGCAGTGAGCAGAATGACCCACCTGATGAAGGTGCCCTCCCAGGGGTGTGATGGTGGCTGATGGAACCGCATAGCACAAGCCACTGAGGGCTCCTTGCAGGAGACAGGAAGCGGAGCTGGGCAAGACCCAGCAAAGGATGGCAGGCCTTTCTTTACAAGAGTGCCACGAAGAAAGGCCCCAAGGCTCTGCCCAGGGATGAAGTGGGCTGGGCTCTCCAGACTGGCAGTTCCTCATTGCATGCTCTGGGTAGTGACCCAGCATCTGGGGGGTCAGCACTGCTGTAAGCCCCAGGGCTTGTTCACCGACTCTAGGAAGGCATGGAGGTGGACATGGCATAGCCAAGGGTGGCACAGACTCTATCAAGGAAAGAGCAGGCAACAAGAATCCACTGGACACTTACTGACTGTCAGACACTACAGTAGATATTTGTCAAATATTATCTCATTTAATTATCACAATATTCTTGTACCTCAGAGGTTTTTCTTTTTCCTCTCTTCATTTTATTTTTTGTTTCCTCTGTTTAAAAAATAGGTATTTTCAAAATACAAAAGTATTTAATGTAAAAAAGAAAAAGTGGATAAGCCTACCTTCGGCATCCTAAATTCTATATCTGATCTCCAGGGTTTGTTCTGAGGCCCTCCTCCATGATGTTTACATTTGAAAAATATTTATGACAATAAAAGGCACACTGCCATCAATTCCTCTCCAAATACCCCGCCCCCCCCCGCACAAACACCCCTGTTCTTGTCACTTTCTGATCTAGAAATCCCCCTCCTGAGTGTCTTTAGTTGGGTTGTCATGGTTGTCATTGATTCAAGATATTTACCTTGCATGTCATCAGGGGAGAGACAGTCATACAGTGTCACATCTGTGAACTAAGTGGATGGATGGGACAGACCACAGTGCTTTGGCAAACCTGCCTTTCCACTGAATGGCACTTGGCAGCAGCATTCACTGTACACTTGATCACACCTTGTAAGACACTCATGAAAGAGGACTTGCAGAACGGCTTCAGAAAGTGGGAAGAACAATGGGATAAATAGGTTTGAAGCAAAGGAGAGTATGTTGAGGGGGATTAATGGCAATGTATTCTTTTGCTATAATAAATTTTTATGTAAACATTTATGTATATTTCAATTATACTTCATATCTCCATGTGCGCACATGTTTAATTTTTCTGTGTGAAGATGGGGTTGTTGTAAACATATCACATAGATACTACCTTTCAGTTAAGACCATGCTGTAAGTATCCTTCCATGTCAGGCCCTGCCTATTCATTCCTTCCTTTATAATTGGCCACAAAGGATTCCACAATATCTATGCACCATAAATGGTGTAAGAGTTGTTGCCACTGCTGGATGTGGAGGATATATCTGGTTTTCTGTAAGTAATGTTGCAAGAGAATGCCCTGGTACATTTATAGATTGTGCACATCTGCTTTTCTATAGCTTGGCATTGCCAGACCTAAGGAGAGCCCAGGATTTAGCTCAGAGGTGCTGCACCTGCCTTGCAAACACTAGGTCCTGAGTTGGATCTGTGGCATCAAAAAGAAAAAAGAGTCTTCCAGATCAAAGTAGGTAGTATGTGTGCTTATATGAACTTCTAATTTTCACTGATACCATTTTAGACTCCCAACTACACTTGGACCTTACCAGCACTAGATCTTTTCTATTTTTTTTTAGATTTGCCATTTATAGCCCAAATCATTTTATTTTAATTTATAATCCTTTGTGTTTTAGCAGTATAAGCACTTGTCATATGTTTATGAGCCATTTTTACACTGTAAACTACCTGTTTGTATTTTTGTACATTTAAAAACATGGTTTGGTTTGGTTTTCTTACTAGTTGGTGGAATCTTTTTCGGGAATAACAATGAACATAGCACGTTCCCTGCACAAGTACTGTTCTAGGACCCCCACAAACATCACGGCACTGAACCAAAGTGCTGAGAGGCGGTGAGGAGCAGTCTATGTTGTAGCCCCAAGAAACAGGGCTTCAGACCTTGTTGTGTGAAGACACACAGGGCCAGATGAGGGGCAGGCCGAGGTCTGAGGCCCAGGCTAAGCTAGCCCTCCCTTTCTCAAGTTGATTGTCTCTCAAAACCTTCCCACTCCCTGCCCCTCTCCAACCTGCAGTGAAAGAAAGTCCCTGCTTCAGTTCCCCTCTGTACTGTTCATTTTTTTACTTGCCTGGTCCTTAAGAGTGTGGCTTTCACACGGCAGGTGAGGGAAGCAAAGTTCAGTTTCTGACAAGAAGCAAGCATAACATGGAGTGGGTACCCACAGACCTGGGGAGAGGCCGCACCTGACCCTGATGAATAAGGAACAGGATCTGGAAGGAGTAAAATTTGCACATAGGGTCAGAGTCAGGCGGAGGGAGGCTGAGGCATTGCCTAGGCTGGAAGGGCTCTGAGGAGCAGGCAGGGGCTGGAAGGACTGGGGTGGCAGGAGGGTAAAAGATGGGCCTGGCAGGACATCATCACCTGGTCCGTGGCGCTCAGGCCTCCCTGGGCATGCTCAGTGATGTGGCTGCAGGGTGTGGAGGTCTGTGTCCAAGTCACGTGCCACAAGGGCTCTTTAAACGTTAATGGCATTGTTGTGGGGCTCTTTCTGAGCTTCTAAAATGCCAATGTCACAGATGGGTTTCTGGGTGGTAGTGCCTCCACTGACCTGTCACGTGGGCCTGGTGACCCTCACTGCAACACAAGCATGCAATATGGTGCTTCCGCCTCCCTGAGCACAGCGCCCAGGGAAGGGGGAAGGAGCATTTGCATGCCAGTTGCCACTTTCCTTCTGAGAAAAAAGAAATTAAATTAACAAAACAGGAAAAATGTGAGAAACCGACAAGCTGAAACCAACAGGCACAAACAAGTTTTAGAGCTACTGTGTATTCGCGTTCCTTTTTAAAGATTTGACCTCAGATAACTTCAGTGATTTCCAAAATGCTTCTCTACAAAAGGGTACCACAGGTACTTGTGTTTATTTACATGCGTGGGTATGTGTGTGTATTTAATCAATCTTGAAACAATGCCCATGATACTTCACAACACTCACACACACTTTTTTGCTGATTTCCAATGTACTTTTGCACATTAAAGGCCCTGAGAAGTCCTGTAGCCTAAGGGCCTCCACACTTTCCCAAAGGTACTTGAGTACAGGATATGTATTTTCTTCCTGTGACATATCTTCATACCTGGTGTCACCTATGATCTACAAGTACACCCTAAGATATACTGGACCTCTATATTTCACAAAGTCAAAGCTTACTTAAAATCAGAGTCCTTTTTGGAGTGGATGTCCTAACCTTTGAACTCTAACTGCATTCTTTTTTCTTTTTTCCAGGTATCAAACTTGGGCCCTTGTGCTTTCAAGGTCAGCACAGTACCACTTGAGCTAAATCCTTGGCCCCTCTGACTACATTCTAATAGGCCATGAAAAGATTCCCTGTGTGCCTGAGCATTTTTTCCCTTTTTACTATAGTTCAGGCCCTCAAACGGCCACATGCCAGGCAAGGACACGTGGAGCGGCCATAAGCCCTCCAAAAGCTGTTGGGCAATCTCGCTGAGGCAAGCTTGGTGGTGTAGTGTAGTCTCTGAGGGGAGAGCTTGAACCAACCCTTCCTGGGGGCCAGTGGGTTTCATCAGGAAGGTTCCCAGAAACTCTGTTAAGCCAAGTTGCTTCTTCTGTGAATGGAGAGTTAGGCCCCAAGCCTCGGAATGCTTTGGCCCCTGTTCTCTTTCCTTCATTCCATGAGACATCCTCCCTGGACTTAAATGTCTTCTACTGTCAAGGAAAATCAGATCGCTTTTAAAGGCCCTGTCAGTTCTCCAACTCTATCTTCACCACCTCGCGCCTCCTTCCTAGCTATTAGCTGCCACAGTTCACGCGGTCACGTGACACAGGGCCATAAACACAACTGTGCTACCACCTGCCTCTGACAGCAGCCGGTGAAAATGTGCCAGTGGACTTCACCAAGCGGACAGGGTATACTTAGCCTGGCTTAAAGTATCAGTTCCATGGTACCCTTGACATTCACTTGGGAAAGCCCCTGGGGGGAGATGCCTCGATCTCCCCCAGCACGGGGACTATGGCCCTGGTTCATAATCACGCTCTTTCTCACCCAGGCTACTCCAGGTGGCACACCTCAGGTGGCAGCAGGAGCAGAGACTCCGCCCCTGAGTGAGCCCCTCCGTTTTCCTAAATAAGCCACTCCAAGGAACTAGAAAGTGCGACTCCATGCAGCTTCATTTGTTCGGTTTTTTTTTTTTTTTTTTTTTTTTTTTTTTTTTTTTTTTTTTTTTTTTTTTTTTTTTTTTTTTTTTTTTTTTTTTTTTTTTTGCTTTTTGGAGACAGGGTCTTGCTTTGTAGTTCACGCTGGCCCTGAGCTCACTATGGTGCCCAGGGAAGCCGCCGCGAACTCAGCAATCCTCCCGTCTCTGCCTCCCGAGTGCTGGGATTACAGGCGTGAGCCACCACGCCCAGCATTATATGTGGTAACCGGGGATCGAACTCAGGTCCTTACGCTTGCGAGGCAGGCGCCGGCACCACTGAGCTAACCCTCCGGCCCCATTTGTTCGTTTTTAAATGAACTTGTCATTTCAGAATAATTTTAGATGGGCAGGAAAGTTACACAGATAGATCAGGGACTCCATCTACCGTCCACCAAGTTTCCTTAAGCTGACATTTTACATGAGGTATATGTATGACCAGTGACTGAACTGCAGATTTTATTTATATGAGTATCATCAAAATATAGGACCAGTATTTAAATAAAAACATTAGAGTCTATAAAACGTACCAATAAGAGACTCAGTATAAAAAAAATCATCAGGGTAAAAAATACAGCACCATTAATCCCACTCAAAATCGTTCTTGACATTTTCTGAAGAAGTTGTACACATTCTCCTTCAGGAGTATCTTTATAAAGCATGATCAAAAATATAGTGAATGCTGCTGCCAGGTGCCACTCAGTGGAAAGGCGGGCTCCTGAAAACATGACGGTGTGTTGTCGCCCACTGTGCTCCCTAGATCTGGCACCACCTGACTTCCAGCTGCCCAAAGTGACCATGAAAGGTAAACATTTTGAATCCATTCAGGACACTGAGGCAGCCATGACAACCCAACCGAAGCTGCTCAGAAAGGTTTCTAGAACTGCTCCAGAAAGTGGCAAGAATGGCAGGATAAATGTGTTGGAAGGGAGTGGAGTTTTTTTTTTCTTTTTTGAGACAGGGTCTCGCTTTGTAGTTCAGGCTGGTTCTGAGCTCACTATGTAGCCCAGGCAAGCCTCGAACTCAGCAATCCTCCTGTCTCTGCCTCCCGAGTGCTGGGATGACAGGCGTGAGCCACCACGCCCGGCTGGAGTGGAGTATTTTGAGGGGCCTTATCTATGCTGCTTTCCCCGACCACCGGACACAGCAGAGGCCAGGGAACATTATGCCCCAGCATCTTTCAACTTCACACGGCTTTATGTTTTACTCTGGCAGGTCCCACCCTGCCCTGTCCCTCGGTCCACTAGTCTATCTGGGATGGAGCTGCATCCCGGGGCCTAGCACAGGGCCCAGCAGTTTACGGTTGGTAATCACATGGCTAGCTGCTTAGCTTACTCTGCAGCCTCTCGCCTCTGTCCTGGGAACCTGCACCCAGCTCTCCTCCGAGCACGCTGCTGACTTCAGTTGAGAGACATGCTCTCGGGAAGCAGGTGGCTCAGAGACTTGGGCTTTCTTTACAGGACAAAAAGGTAATGTCTTTCTCTTAATTTAATTTAATACCCTTAATGTCTCTTTTCCTGCCTTTTCTCTCATGACTGGGTCTCCCAGTTAGAAACCACAGTCTCTGCCCGGTCCACAGCCTGTCTGCTGGCTTCTCCATAAGATCACTTCCAATACAGTCCGGGCCAGGAAAGGCTGGCAAGCTCCTGACACCCTGCCAGCGCCCTGTGCTACTGCGCCCACTCAGCCCGTGGACACTAAAGGCCCACCAGCTTCTCACAGAAGGAAGGAAGCCAGGGCCTCGCATGACCGGCCTGCAGATGAAGACACCAAGGTTCGAGGTTCGGAGGGTGGAAGGGCAAATGACAAATGCAACTTTGGCAAGTCCGTAAGGAAACCTGTCCCTGAATTCTGCACCCGGACCCTGATTTCTCCAAGGACTGCCACGGCTGGCCCAAGGCCCTCTTCCAACGGGCACTGCTCATGCCTGTGAGCTCCACTCTGTCTACTTACACCGACCACCACTGGGTATCTTGAACTTGGACATCGATGGGCCAAAATGACTCTCCTAAATCAGCAACATGCAAGAGGACAGAGCCAAGGGCCAGACAGAAGGAAACTGGAGATAGAATGGGTGGAGAGGCAGCATTATACGCCAGCATTTCACCTAACACTCCAAGGACCCTGCAACAAAGGTGCTGCAACCACATTCTAAGTACGGGAACAGAAACAGTTTAGAAATGTAGCAAATCCCACAGCAAAGAAGTGCCAGAGACAGCACCAGAGTGGAGCCCCTCTAGGTAAAGATGTCCTTGCTCTCTTCATAGCCCACGCTATCAGAGCCCCTGAAGCCTACAGCCCTCTAGAATGGGTGGGGTCCTCAGAACAACAAAATCTACCCCTGGCAAAGGAACCTGGAAGACACCACTGTAGAGAGGGGCAAACTGAGACTTGGAGAGGAAATGCGGCTTGTTCATGGCTCTGGGGTGCCTAGGCAGACAAACATGCTGGACCCTGAGCTTCTAGAAGTCTAGGCTCTCTCCTAGTACTTAGACCAGGCCTGGACCCATGGAAGGACTCGATCCACCATAGAATAAATTAATGTGTGACAAGAGGTGAGAAGACAGTCCCCTGAGGGTCCCGAAGTTGGGTTTTCACCCCCACGACCCTCCATGCTGGCCTGGGACCAGGAGAGTAGGCTGAGGGAGGTGAGCATGAGCCTGAATCCAGCACTGACCTCCTAGCTTCTCCTTTTGTCTTATGGATGGGTCAGGGGACTGGGAAGCAGGGCTGGCCCTGTTCCCCTTCCGCCCTGAGCTCACCACCGGAAGTGGAGCTTGTAAAGAAGAGACTGAGGAGGGTTGCAGCACTAGGAAGTCTCTGGCCCAGTCTCTGACCTCCAACAAGCAGCATGGATGCTGTAACAGTCTAGCCCTGGGAATCCAACCCCCTCCTGCTGATGAGGACATGAAAGGTACCTTTCTCCTGAAAGGGCAAATGAGTACATTTTATTGACTCTCTTGATAGCAGCCAATTGACTATATGATAGCTTTTACTATTACCAATATTTTTTCATGATAACAGCTGAAACTATCTAGTTATTGTTTACCTACTCCATGCCCATCACAGGTAACACCCAAAACATCTGACAGTGGTGGTCCTTTGGAGTCCATATGCCACCCCGCAGGTCAGAGTGAGGATTTTCATATTATAGAAGGGGAAGCTGAGGTTCAGAATTGGGAAAATCCCCTGGCCAAAGTCCCCGGATTGAAGCCAGAAGCAGCAAATACAGGTCTGTGGGACTCCATGGCTCGTGCACATGCTGTGTGGCTGCCATTGAAAGCACCACTAAAGGCAGGTGGAAAGGGGAAGCCAAAAGAAGATCACCTTGACCTCCTGGGCACCCACTGTTCCAGGGGCCTGATGGGGGTGGAACTTGGGCATTGCTCTTCAAAGGCCTCAAATGGCTGCAATAGGCCAGATGAAGCACCCTGTTTCCAGTGATCAGGAGGCCATTTTCTCATCTCAACACCCTCTTCTAGAAGATTTTAAAATTTTTCTTATAAAATTCATTTATTAGTTTGCAAAGAATATCACACCTCAGAAGCCCAGAGCCCTTATTCTTCTAGAAACTTCAACAAAACAACAACACTTCTGAACATCCTCAAAGCCAGTGGGAACGTCTATCTTTATATTTCACTCTGTCCTTTGCTACCTGTGCAAATCGGCTCACTGTAGTGGTTGTTAAATGCCTGCCCTGTACCCTGCCCCTTGGGCTGGGAAGTCTGGGGACACTGAAGCAGATGAGAAAGTCACACTCTTGCTTAGTCCTGAGTTCTTAGCCTCTAAGATGGGAACCAACAATTGCTAGGTACCTACTCCACCCCAAGCCTTGACATGTGGATTCTCATTTGACTTCACCCCTCAGAGCCTCAGGAGGTCAGTTCCCCGAAACTCTGCTTTTCAGTGGCGGAAACAGAGACACAGGATGGAGAGGTGGCCTGTGGGAGCCTACAGTATCTGCGGGAGCATGTAGCAGTATCTGAGCTCCCTCCACACATCCACCCCCCGCAGATCTCTACACAGAGGAGCGCAGGGGATAATAGGAGACAGTGCTCTGCAGCTGATCAAGAACCGCACAGATGTATGATGTCATGTTTATTAATAATGGAAGCGGCACGACCAATTCGCAAACCATCCAGATGGCCCACCTGAACTGTCTCGAACCTCCTACAAACAGCATGGATGCTATAACAGTACAGCCCCGGGAATCCAACTCCCTCCTTCTGTGTGGGGTGGACCCAGTGGAGCTGGCAGCCCTCTGAGAAGCGAGGCAGGCCAGGCAAGCCCAGGATGCCCGAATTTGGCCTCAGTGGTTAAGCCTGAAAGATAACCAGGGTTCAGATCAGTAAAGGCAGTTCCTCCTCTAAAGGTGCTGGCAGGGGAACCAGCAGGGCGCTGGCTGCCAGGGTGGCCTCAGCGTGGCCCCTGGGCCTGGCCCCTTTCTACTACAGGGCCTTTGTACCGACTGTTCCTTGGCCTGGAATATGCTTTACCCAAAGCTTTGCATGGCTGCCCCTTTTTCATTATTCAGGTTCAGGACAAACATCCTCCTCTGGGGACCAAAACACACAGGGCCCCAGTGTTTCCCCTGCTTCTCCTGACACCCCTGCTGACAGTCTTTATCCCTTTGGCTGCTGGTTGGGTTTCTCCATAGCCCACATCACTAGGTAGTTTTCTCCAGGCCTTTATTGCACTTTCTCTTCCCACTGGAATGTAGCTCCTTTGAACAAAGGGATTAGATCATTTTCACTGCTGATATTCCTAGAAGGCTGCCTTGGGCCCTGCAGACACTCAGCACACATGTGCAGTGCATCCCCGGGATGCGGACCAGGTCAGTGGTTTGGAAACGCTCTCTGTCTCCGTCTCTCTCTGTCTCTCCACCCCCAGGTGCTAATAAAGCCTCTTTTCTGTGTAGGGCATTCTTCTGGGCACCAGGGTCTTGGCCCTCACAGTGCTTTGATGGTTGATTAAAACAAATGGGCTAGTAAACTCCAGAGCTTTGATTGTCCTTTCACGTGCAACTAAATAACAATTGACCAATGTGGGCAAATATGGCAAAACATAGGAGGAACTTGGAGAATCAAAGAAGTGCAGTATACACTGGCCTGCAAGGGCTTCCAGCATCCTCAGTACTTCTCTTGGGGAGCTAGTGCAGGCTTCCTGCCCACCCTGGTGACACAGGGACAAGGGAGTTCTTTGCTGAGTGACTCTTGGCTGCAGTCTGGAACACAGCAGGTTGGACATGTGCATGATAGAGTGGGTGTGAGAGCACACAGGTGTGTAAAATAGGTGCATGGTATGGAATGTGAGAGCATGTAGAAGAGGGAGTATGCACAAGGAGGGTGGATGTGTGCACAGGAGCAGAGGTGTATGTGAATGAATATGACTATGCAGGATTGTGTGTACAGGCACCTGTGTGAGTTGGTGCATGCATGTACAGGAACAAATATGTGTGTAGAACTGTGTAGCAGTGTATGTATGTATGTGTGTGTGTGTGTGTGTGTGTGTGTGTGTAATACAGTGGTACATCACTGATCTCTTTATCCTACAGGTTCTAAATCTGGTTGAACTTTACCCACTGAAGTCCCAAAGGCAAGTGGCACATAGTAGGTACCTGATCTTCCTTAGTTGACTCAACAATAAGTCATTTAAATCTTTATTTTTTTCCAAATACTCTGTGAAGTATTTACATAAGGCAGCAAGGCTGGCTCCATGGAAGGATTTTCTCAGCCTCTGGGTATAATTCAGTGAGGCGCGATCCTAGATGGGGGGTCTGATTCTAGACCTCTTTTGCCATTAACTACTGAGTGAGCTTGGGCCAGTTCAGCTGTGTGATCTCAGACGCGTCATTTAACTGCTCTAGGCTCCTCCAGCAAAAGAGAGTAATTAGAATTTAGCTATCCAAATTTGGTTGCAACTGTACAACAACACACCATCGCCCCAGGCAGGCAGCTCCCGAGGCTCTGTTTCTCCGTGGAACTTGAAAAGGGGCTCAAGCCAGAGAGGAATGCCGGATCTGACGAAGTCAAACAGGTTCTTTTGCTGGAGGATTTCTCAGAGCCTCTAATTTTCTAATGTAGATTACAATTGGCCAGAGGAGTGAGAAAGAGCTGGGAGAAACTGCCGAACTTCCTCAGCAGGAAGACCTTTACTTGTGGAACGGCCTTCGGAACTAGTGTCCCACGGAACACACTTTGGGAAATTCTCTAGGAAGCACAGAAGAACACATCGTGTCCCCCGTTTCTGCAGATAATGGAACAGAATGCTAAGTCGCAAAGCAGAGCCATGACAAACACTAGCTCAGAAATCATCTAAACCACAGTAAGTGGCACATGCACTGGGCTTGACATTTACAAACCATTTTTTACTTACACGATCTCAATTCTGCCTGGCAACACACCTCGAAGGACACTTGTCTCCCTTTTTCAGATGATACGACACAGCCTGAATCAGATGGAGACCACGCGGAGCTGCCCGGAGCCAGGAAGCAACGAACCCACAACTTGGCTCTACACATTTCTCCTAGGTCCTCGACCAGTGTCCACGAATACACTACGTTTTTATACATAAGCAACCATAGCCCCTAGGCAGGAGGCCGTGGGAGAGGTCAAGGGTGACACCATCTGCACCCATTCTGGGCCCCACCATCAGTCCTCTCCTGAGCCCAAGCACCCTGTGCAGGGCGAGGGGGCAGGGAGGATGCTCCCAGAAACCCAGAGCGGGAGCCCTGTGGAAACACCCAGGCTGTGAGGTCGGTGGCAGATGCCCGTCAGAAGCCAAACCCCCCATCATGGCAGGCACTGCCCCCCCCGCCCCCGCCGCACCTCATTCCCGAGTCCTCCCCAGGTGCCCTTCGGGAAGGGGGAGGGGAGCGCCGGGGCCATGCTAGTTTAACTCACTCCCAGTGAGCGAAGCCCAAGGCGCTGACAGTCTGAAACTGACAAGGCCTCCCGGGGGAGGCGGCCGGGGCTGCCAAACCCATTCACAGTTCCCAGAGGGTGTGGGTGTGCCGCGTCCCGCCGGGGCGAGCGCGCGCGGGACACGGTCCCCACAGGACACCGAGGCCGGGCATGTCAACGGCGAGAGGAGCTGTCTGTGCCCGGAGGAGTGTGCGCGAGAGAAGTGTGCGAACGCGGGAACGCTCGTGTCACCCTAGGATGGTGACAGAAGTAGTGCCTGCGAAAGGCTGGCGCGGACCTGTGCACGGGGCAATCCCAAGCTGACGAGGAGCCTTGCCCGTCTCCTCTAGGGTCCGGGGAGCGGGTCTCGACGCGCCCACCCTTCCCCAGCAGCTCGCCTCCCGCCAGTGCCCTGGCCACTCGCCGCCGAGTCCGCGCTGCCCAGCGCCCGGGGCTGCCAGGCCGCGGCAGGCGCGCGGCGCGGGGCGCTCATCGCTTACCTGCGACTCCGCGGCTCCGGGCTGAGCTGCGCCGCGCCGGGCTGTGCTGCGCTGGGCTGCGCGCCCGGCCTCCGCGGCTCGGCAGCGCCCGCGCGCTCGGCTCCGCCCGGCTCGGCTCCGCCCGGCGGTGCCCGGGGCGCTCGCTGGCGGCCCACGCGGCGCGGGGTGGGCGCGGGGTGGGCGCGGGGTGGGCCCGGGGCGGGCGCGGCGGCGGGCGCGGCTCCGAGCCGCCCCACGGCCGCTTGGAAGCTCCTTATTTGGGCAGTGATGTCAGGGGAAGTCGCAGGGGCCGGACCACCCACTTCTTTCCATTCACTCCCCAGAGTTTCCTGTCGCCGAGCCGGGGACCCCGCTGTCCGCCGGAGCGCCTCCCGGCCCGCTGGGCCTGGGCGTGCCTGGCTCCGGTGACGGCCTGAGGTGCCCCGGCCGCCGGGGCCACCGTGGGGCCCCGGGGCGAGGGCGGCGGCGGGCTAGGGCCCCCTCGTCTGGGGAATCCCCGGCTCCGGCGGCCGCGGGGAGGGTCTGCGCTGCCGCCTCCTCGGTGACAGGCCGTGTCACTCCGGGCGCCGCCCCTCCCTCCGCGCCCGCCCCGGCTCCCGCGCTGTCATTTCCTCCGGAGCCCTGGGGGGCGGGGGAGGACAGTCAGGGAAGCCCCGGTGGCCGCCGGCGGGGCCCTGCCGCTCGCAGCCACGCCTCGGCAGCACTCGTGTCGGGCTGGCGTCCATCTTCGCACCCAAAGGGCTCCGTCCCTGCAGCCTTCCTCCCAGGTGCCAGCCCCTTTTTGGGAAACACGCGCCTCCCCAGGCGGGAATCCGCTCAGCGGAGCTGCCAGACTGCCAGGTCCTCCCTGGGTTCCAGCCTGGGGTGGGCGTGGGAGCACCGGGGCTTCCCAACCGCCTGACTTTACCAGAAGCTGCTGGATCCCAGGGCTTGGGCCTGAGTCACTCGCGTCCATCCCCTGTCTAGCCCAGCACCAAGCATCCTTGAGCCAGGCCCCATCTGCCAGCACTGACCAAGGCCTCCACGGTCTGTAGCTTGCCCATGCCTGCCTACCTGACAGGGCCGGACTCCTCAAGTTGTTTGCCATGGTCAACCCTTTGCCTCAGTTGAATTGGGACTGATCCTGGGCTTGATGCCCCAGAACAGCTCAGGAGGAGGTTTCAGGGAATTTAGGTGAACAGGCTGCAAAATGTAAGGTCTCTCTCTCCTTCTCCCTCCCTCTCCCCCCACCTCAATGGAGACAGTTGTCTAAGGACTCAGAGGGTACTACTTACTCTCCCGACCCTCAACCATGTCTTCCGGGAAGGATCCTTGAGCCTCCTAGTTTTCTCTGGCTCCACAGGGATGGGCTCAAACTCATCTGGGCACAGGGGCAGGCTTAGTGGTCCTGAGAATGTCTGTGCTTTCCTAACAGCCTCGGCAGAGCTATTCCCTTCCTTCAAAGCCAGATCAGAAGAAATAGACTCTTCCCGGACCACCAGCTCCAGTGAAAGGACCCCCACCTTCCAAGAGGCACCACACTCCCAGGCCCTGGAGGAAACCGTGGCTCCAGGGTTTGGCCGGGAGAGTGAAGGCTCACGCACAGACGGCTGGACTCGAGCCTGCGCACCCGTAGATCGCGCCCCCCAGCAGTTGCCAAGCCTCCCCACTGTGGATCTCCACACATCTCCAACTTCCATCACCTCCAAGTATCACACCTGGAATCAACCCTTCCCTTGAGACAAGTCTTCCCTTGAGTAGGCAAGCACCCCCATAGATCCCTGCCCCCACTCCACTCCTGCCCTGCTGTCCTGGTAGAAGAGGAGATGGGTGCCTGGTTATAATTCAAATCCTCCAGATGGGTGACTTTGTTGCTCACACAAAGGCTCTGATGACAGCCTTGCTACTGCTCAGGGTCGAGTGTCCTCTCCATTTTGAGTAGTGGCCCTGTCCTATCAGGCTCTCCCGTGTTACTACAGGCAGGTCGATGGCTCCTACCTCCACAGACACCTATCGCCCAAAGTGCGGTTTGTTGCAGGGACCAGCTCACCCTCCAGACAGGATGATCAAAAACCTCCCATCTTGATTCTTTTATTTTTTATTCATTCATTCATTCATTCACTCACTCATTCATTTATGTTTGAGATAGGGTCTCTCTTTGTAGTTAAAGTTGGCCCTGAACTCACTGTGTATGTAGCCCAGACTAGCCTTGAACTTTTGGCAACCCTCCTGCCTCTGCCTCTCAAGTGCTGGGATTACAGGTGTGAGCCACCACACCTGGCACTGTGGTATGTGGTACTGATTGCTGCTGGGTGTGAGTCACCACACCTGGTATTGTTGTATGTGGTACCAGGGATCGAACCAGGGACTTTGTGCTTGCCAGGCAGACACCAGAACCACTGAGTTAAATCCCCAGGCCTCTGACTTGATTCTTCTCACCTATCAGGACTGATTTCACAGAAGCTTGGTAAGTGGATGGATGTTCTTAGTGGGGCAAATCCCATGACAGGAGAAGCAGACTAATTAACTTAGAACCGTGGCTGAGGTTACAGGAATCCTTGCTATGGGTTAGTGTGGAAAGTTTCTCAGTGAGGGTTTCTCAGTGACCTGGATACTCAGGAGTGTGGGCCATGTGCCTGCTCTGAAAAGGCTGCCCTGGAAGCTTCTCTCTTTGGACCGCTCCTGTGTCCCAGCTTTCTGCGATTTGTCTTTCTGTCATTTGTCTCCCCCCCTCCTTTCCTTTGGAAAACTCTCCTGCAGCCTCCAGGCATCCCAGCACATCCCCGTGCCAAACTCTAAACACACATCGTACTGAACTGGCCACAGCAAGGCATAGAGGGGGAAGTCATCAAGCACTTACGTAGTACCACACACAGCTATACCTGATTTCCTTAGAGCCACATAGCCTCTCCCACTGTGACTATCCTCCAGCCAGGAAAAGATCACCAACGCCTCCCATGACCAGCCACCTGGTCCCACCCCAATTCTGGGGCCACTTCTCACTGGAGGCCAGAAGGTCTTCAGGACTCTGGTCAGAGAGCCCAGGGCAACACAGGGTCCTATTCCCACCCAGTAGCTAGATGGGACACAAATTAGAAGGCAGATAGTGCCAGGTGCCATTTCCTTCCTATCAGCCCCGGCCCTTCCATGTAACTGGGCCAGGCCTTGAGAAAGTCCCAGCGTTTGACCCTGGGGGCCTTCCTACATTCCTTCATTCCTCAGACATGAATCAGGCACCTTCCCTGTGCTGGGAACATGCAATACACAAGTCTATATCCTGGGAGCTCTGTTCACGGAGAGAGAATGTCGGGTAACTAGATGTCTTGAAATGACTTGCTAAATGCTGCTCTGCTTTTTGGCAAGCTTTCAGGCAGAGGAGAGGGCCGCATGAAGGATGGGGTGAGAAGATTGCTTCTACTCTGAGGGTGACAATTCAAGATCATGGTCCAGGTGTCCTAGGCAAGAATACTGAATGCTTGTTTCCATGGAAATCCTACACACACACACACACACACACACACACACACACACACACACACAGAGAATTTGGTTCTGTTGCCGGGCCAGCATCAAGCTGCAGAGACTTCACAGGCTAAAAGACATTGGAGCAGAGGGCAGCGTTGGCATCTGATTTGCCATTGAGAAGGCTGTCTCCATGTGAAATTTTGTTTGCAGCTCCTAACAACCAAATTACAGATGTACGCTTGGAACACACCATCATTCCCAAGGAGCCAGGGACTGCCACAGTGTTCTTGGGGGCATTTTCCAGGTGGGGATGAGGAATCAGCCCTCTAGGTTATTTGAGTTTAGGTGTTAGTTCTAGAACTGACCAACCACCCTTTTCTCCACCTATCATTTCTTGGATTCAATTGCTCTGTGTTGTTTTACCATTTAGGGTGTGTGTGTGTGTGTGTGTGTGTGTGTGTCTGTTCAGCATTATCTCTTCTCTCTTGGGGCAGTGACCTAGAGACACTTACAGTCCATGGCTAGCACCCCTTGGGGGTCCTGCACTCAGTTTCAGTCTCCCCTGTAGCCCCAGACTATGGTTCTAGCTTTCTGACTCAGTCTTCAATCCGATGACAGCAGAGGCACTGGAGCCACACAAACCTGGATTCAGACCCCAGCTCTGCACTTACTGTGTGGCCTTGGGCATAGAACTTAGTGTTGATGTCTTGACTCCCTCATCCTAAAGGCTGGTAGGATGTTTTTGTTTTTTTTTTTCGACAGGGTCTCACTTTGTAGTTCAGGCTGGCCCTGAGCTCACTATGGTGCCCAGGCAAGCCGCCACGAACTCAGCAATCCTCCTGTCCCTGCCTCCCAAGTGCTGGGATTACAGGCGTGAGCCACCACGTCCGGCATTGTGGTATGTGGTGTTGATTGTTGGTGGGTGTGTCGCCACACCCAGCATTCTATGTGGATACCGGGGATCGAACCCAGGACCTTGCGCTTGCAAGGCAGCCTCCAGAACCACTGAGCTAACCCTCCGGCCCCTGGTAGGATGTTTTAACAGGGCACTGTACTGGACCCCTTGATAAAGGGCAAGCACCTAGGGGGGCTCAATAAATGGCAGCATTATTAATTTGTTCACATGGAATCATTCTCTGCTTCCCTGCTTTTCTTCATTATTGGGGGCACCCATCATGCCAAGCCAGAGACCAGCATCCCTCATACATCCCTGTTGCCTTCTATCAGCTGCCACCACCAGACTGCAATGGCCTGTTCCCTGGCATCTGGCCCGGCCACTGGAGAGCCTCTATCGGACAAATTCAGTGGGGCCCTGTCTAGAAGAACAGCCCTACCTGCTAGTGTCCTTAATAGGGTGGCTTCCACTTACCTGTCTAAGCCTCCCTCTCTCTGCATCACTCCTGTCTACTCTACCCTCCCACTCTGCCAAATTGCTCACTGCCAAGGGAGATAGCCTCACTCTGGCTTCTCATCAGTATTTCTGGGGGTTCTCACAGGCTTGTGGGCCCCAGGTGGGGAAGGCAAGGCCTTTGGTTCCAGGACATCACAAAAGGAGTCAGGCCACACTCCCCTGGCAGCTGTGAGGACAGGCTTTCCCCAAGCCAGGGACTTGCACGATCACCAATAGCTAACATTTACTCTGCACATGGCTTCGTTGTCTCTGGCAGCGGGGCATCAATATCTGGGTCGGGGTTCAGAGAGGCCTGGGCGCTGGCCCTGTTCTGACAACACTGCTTACCACCCCCGTGCCTCAGTTTTCACAGCTGTCAAATGGGGACGATAACAAATCTCAGGGAAGGATTATGAGCATTAAATGAGAGCCATTGGAATGTACTAGGCATAAAAAAAAGTGCACAATAAAGGAAGTTCCATGGTTTAAATATGAAGTATCCCCAAAAACTCATATTCAGAGCTAGATCCCCAACACAGCAGCATTCAGGTGGGGTTTCTGTCCTGTCTCTGTCTCTCTCTATTTCCTGGCTGCTGCAAGATGAACATATTTCCTCCACCATGCCCTCCTGCCATGGTATTTCTGCCTCGCCATAGGTTAAAAGCAATGGAGCCATCCAACCATGGACTAAAACCCTGAAACCATGAGCCAAAATAAAGACATCCCCTTATAAGGTGTTAGTCACAGTGATAGAAAGCCGATTTATACCCCTCCCCCATCATACCTTAAGCCCTTTGTGGGGACATGAGGCTCTTCAGTAGCTCATACAGAGAAGGGGGAGGTAAGCAGTCAGACTCCATCAACATCCACACAAGGAAAAGAGGAACAGGCATGAGCAGTAAGAGGGAGACATTTGGGGATGACTTTAAGTCCCACCGCCTCAGGTGACCTTCATGCAACAGTAATTGATGATGTGTGTGGCACCCCAGGGTGAAAGGTCAGGGGTTGAGCGGGAAGAAATCCGAAGGTCAGACAAATCCCACACTCAGACAGTTAACAGTCAAGCTCCAGAGAGGCCTTGCACACTATGGAAAATAACTATGACAACAGGGAATAGAAGCAGAGGATGATGTGACAGACACAGGAAGGACAGCAGAGCACGGGTGGGTGGGACTGGGTGCCAGGCTACTTACAGGATGCTGCGTCCAGTACAACAAAGGGATGTGGAAGTCTGGTGCCACCCCTGCTCGGCCTCCACCCACTGAGGCGGGAGGGAAAACCCCAGTCCTCCATCCTTCAGCCTGGGAGTCTTCTGCACTGGCCTCACGTGCAGGGAAGAGCCTGGCCCGAGCAGGACAGCTCACGTGTCCGGACACGCAGTGTGACTCTTCACACTCTGAGCCTTTGCTTACACCATTCCTTTTCCTCAGAGCACTTCCTCCTGCTCCTACCTCCCCACCGACCTCCCCGCCAGCTCCTCTGGGAACCCTCCTGAGCATTTAGCAAGCTCACCCTATAAGATCTCTTTCAAAGGTCCTATTTGTCTCATTTTCTCCTGCCTCTCAGCCTCAGCAGAATTTAAAGTACTCTCCCCAGCATTCCTATAACTTGATTGGCATACACCAGCAAAACACTGATGGCATCATAGTAAAATATTTGGCTCTGCTGCTCCCACTAGGTTGGAAGAGCTCCGAGGGTCTATGCTTGCTTGGCACCTACTAGGTGCTTCCTAGACAGGGCACCCACAAGCCTTCTCTTGCCTCCCACAGTGAGGTGGGACATGGCAGCAATGCATAAGCCTGAGCATGAAGTGAAGCCTCCATGCCTCCCTAAGAGCTTGGCTCTGACCACACTCAGCCACTGCCTGAACACAAGCCGTCTCGAGGCTGTCTGCTTTAGCAAATGTCCTCCTGCACTTTGACCAGGCGGATGAGAATCCCAGCAAATGTCCTGAGGCACCTAGCTCTGCCCTACTGACTCAGGGCTGAGTCAGGTGAAGTGGAGAGCAGCGGCAAAAACCCCAATTCGGGCTGGGAGAGAGAGGGGGGTGGGATCTGGGAAGGGGGAGTCAGACAGGTGTGTAGATTTGGTGGTGGGGTCTGGATTTGGAAGGCAAGGATCAATAGCAGCTGGGATGAGAGCGATGGTCAACTTTATGTGCCATCTTGGTTGGCCAATGGAAGACCAGATATCTGGCCAACTATCATTCTGGGGGCACCTGTGAAGGTATCTCTGGATCAGATTAACATTTGAATCAGTAAAGCACACTGCTCCCCTAAAATGGAAGGGCTTCATCAAGTCCCTTGAGAACCAGTAGTAAAAAGGCTGAGTTGGAGGAGACCCCTTTTGTCTGGCTGTAGAGCTGGATCGTGAGCCATTCTATTCTCAGACTCAGAAAGAGATGCTGGCTCTTCTTGGGTCTAACTGGATCTTAGAGCATGGCTCTCTTGGCTGACAGACTGTGGTTTTAAACTGAAACTACACAGTAACACCCTGGTCTCTGGCTTACTGGCTGCAGATCTTGGAACAACTCAACCTCCATCATGGCAATATATTTATATATTTCACATACACACACACTATGTATACGTGTGTGTGTGTGTGTGTGTGTGTGTATATATATATACACACACACACACATATATACATACATGCACACATAGCTGCATATCTCTAAATCCCAACACATCTATCCAAACTCTGAATTCCCCTGGAAGCTTCGAGACCTCTTTTCACAGAGCCCCACTTTTACAACAACTGCTGGAAATGAGCAGGTATTCCCCCTTCCTATATAGGTTCCGCTCACTGGGTGGTGCCTCTTTTCGATGGACATAGGCCACATTCCTCTGCAGGGCCCTCACACTCAGTACGGGCCTGCCATCTGAACAAATACACACCTTACACTTCACGTACATCTTAGTTACCTCATTACTGTGACAGAATGCTCAATACCCACAAGCTAAAGGAAGGGAGGTTTACTTTGACTCACAGTGTGTAGAGGTTTGAGTCCACAGTCAGTTGGCTCTAAGGCAGGGTGGCATGGCAAAGGAGAAACAGTTCATGGCATGACAGGCAGGAAGCAGCAAGCCAACAGAGGAAAAGAAAGAAAATACAGACTCTTTCCAGGATACACCTGCAGTGACCCACCTCTTTCCACCAGGTTTCATCTCCCAACATCACATCCGTTGGTGGACTAAACTGGTGTCATACACCCATGATCCAGTCACCTTCCAGAAATCCTACCTAGGAGGACATGAGGCTTCAGGGGGACCATAAAATATGTCTTAATAGTGTGATCCTTGACAGATATGGCCACAATCCATCCAAACCTGCACATCATCCTTAAGGCTCTGTGAGAGGCAGGACCAGGCCACCAGCCCCATGAATAGGAAGCATCCCTGGCAATGGCACCCAGAGCCCAGGGCATGGGGTTCTCTGGAAGGGCCATGACCAGGGTTTGCAAAACCAGGAGGTGTCGGGCCGGAGGGTTAGCTCAGTGGTTCCGACGCCTGCCTCGCAAGCACAAGGTCCTGAGTTCGATCCCTGGTAACCACATACAATGCTGGGCGTGGAGACTCATGCCCACCAGCCATTGATACCACATACCACAGTGCCGGGTGTGGTGGCTCATGCCTGTAATCCCAGCACTTGGGAGGCAGAGACAGGAGGATTGCTGAGTTTGAAGCTTGCCTAGGCTACATAGTGAGCTCAGAGCCAGCCTGAACACAAAGTGAGACCCTGTCTCAAAAAACAAACAAAAAACCAGGAGATGTCTCTGTCCCCCAGATTCATGCCTTTGGTAATACATGCTCAGCTGCTCTAGGCGAGGCTCTGTTTAGGGAGTTGGAGCTCATTGGAGAATAAAGCACAGCAAACCCCCTGTTCCAATAGGGCTTATGTTCTAGAGGAATGGGGCAAGAGACAAGAAACAGAATAGATAAGTGAATTACACAGCATAGTAGCAGGAACTGCTCTATGGAGATGAGATAGGACCAGCCCAGTGAGAGGGTCAGGAATGCAGGGATGGGTTGTGTCATATACTTAAATAGGGCAGCTAGAAAAAGCCTCAGGAGCAGGTGGCATCTGAGCTGTGACTTAAAGTCATGTGGATGGGGGGAAGGCTTGCAAGGGTGCAGGAAACTACTGATGTGAAGACCCTGAGGTGTCAGGCATCCTACGTGGGGCCTCGGGACCCACTTTGCGGACAGTAGCTTTGGGGGTAATGAAGTCTCTCAGAGAAGGCTTCCTGTGGATTCTGCTTGTGCCTGAACACGGGGCCCAACCTGGACAGACAGTAAGGGAGTCAGTGAAGCCCTGTAAGGAGAAGGAGCAGACAGAGAAGAGGTGGAAAGAAGTCTTCCCTGGTTTCCATCCTTTTAGCCACAGCCTACATTCCCGAGTTCCCACCTGCATCACTCCTAAGGGCCTGTTTGCTCTTTCCTGAATTTGGGCTCACAGCCTGCTCAGACCCTCCCTGGTGGGGTAACTTGGACAAGGTATTAAATTTCCTAGGAGAAGCTTTCAATCCCAGTCAGACACAAGCAGCTCCTGAGGGCTGTGGGCAGACCCCTTCCCACCCTGAGCTCCCAGGCACCCTCTGGGGATTCGGGAGTTCATAGGTCAAGGCCAGCACAGCGCTGCCCCCCCCCACCCCCGAGACAGCAGAGGGCCGGCCCTGCTGCTGGTTGGTTCCCACTGCAGCTCAGCCTCAACAAGGAGCAGGACTCCACTTCTCTGCTACACACGACAGCTGTGAGGAGCAGATCCGCTTGTGAAGCCTCCATGGAGTCGCAGTCAGCAGCCTAATTTTAGACTGAGCATCTGCTCTCCCATCCCAGAGAGGCCACTCTGTCTGGGATTTGCTCCTTCTGGAATTGCCAGAGGAATGAATCCTGGGTAGATGCAGACACTGGGGGTGTCCGGATCAGAGCCAGCCCACAGGCCCTGCTTCGGGGGAGACTCCCAGGAGCTGTGTGACACAGACACACCATGCCCTCCTCCCCAAGTCCCATCTCATAGCCAACCCCACAGGGCCTGGGTGCCATCTTTGATTTCCACTTCCATTCCACTGTCTCAGAAAGCTGGGTGGCCACATGGAAATCTGTCTCAAGTAGAGGAGAGGCCTCCTGAACAGGGGTGGCCTCTGCCTATCGCCACACCCGGGCCACCCACCCCAGACAAGCACAACCCAGGAGGACGGAGCCTGGGAGAGGAGGACAAAGAACTGGTTGGTGGCTGAGCTTCCTAGGAAGCTTCTCAGAGGGCACCTAGGAGTTGAATCTTGAGGAGTGGAGCAGGAATGTAGGAGTGGAAAAGCCAGAAAGTGCCACTGAAGCAGGGCAAACACATGGAGAAATTTCCAAGAGTAATGAATGCTTGGGAACAGCTCAGGGGAGGGAGGAGGGGAAAGCGGGGAGGTTGAGGGGAGTGACAGGGCGTGAGTGCCGTCCGGATGGGCCACGCTCTGGGCCTAGGACTGGGGTTTGTTCTATAGGTGGAGGGTACTGGGGGAGGTGCTTAGAGCATGCTTGGACAGATAGGCAGGAAACCCACATCCCTCTCATCTGGGACAGACATCTTTCCCCATGGTCTCTCACCCTCTGGGGGCCGCCTCCACCTCCTGGCACACAAGAAGCAGATTCCAAGTGCAAAGCATGCTGGGAGAGGCCACTCCTTACGCACCTCCTGGCATCACCTCCTGCCTCCTGGCTATCAGGACCACTGCTCAGTCCTTACCTCAACCCGAAGGTCCCACGGGCAGCAGTCCCTTTTGGCCCTTGGCATTTAAAAAGCTCCTCCACGTGGGTGCTGTTATCTTCTTCAGAAAGGACCCACAGCCCAACAGCCCTCTGACTATCTCTTGCAGCCCCCGGGGCACATGAGGCAGACTCAGAGTGTGTGAGGAAACCCTGTTTTCTGGCCAAGGGTTTACTGTGCTTCACCTCATGTCACTCCCCTAGCAACACTTCAGGGTTTTATTCTTTATCCTTTGAGAGGTGAAGAAAAAAGGCGTATGCGTAGGAGCTGAACTCAGGGCTGGCCATGTAGCCAGCAAATGGTAGAGCCAAGGTCTGGATGCTGTCTACCCTTCCTCTTCCACCTGGCTCTCTGAGATTCTGTACCTGGTGCCCGGAGCAGCAGTGACCAGGATGCCTGGCCAGTTTGGGCAGGAAAAGCCTGGAGTGAAGAGAAGGAGGCCTTGCCCAGGGCCCCTGCTACCTTTGAGGAAGAATGAGTTAAAAGCTTATGTAAAGAGATGTGCAAATAGATTCTACAAAACAACATTTGGATGATTTAAGTGTTAAAGAATCAGAACCATATGGATTAAATGTCCCTGACGTTACGTATGGTTTTAAAAATTAGAAGGAAATGTACTGGGAACACACACACAGACACACACACACATACATATGAAATATGTAAGGCAAGACCACATTTTTAGCTTTATGGACGTGGAGTTATTTGAAAAACACAAAACAGCACTCATCCAACTTCTCTCATGCTGGCCCTCTCCTTCCCCTCCTCCCTGGGCCTTGTCTTCTCTCCCGTGTGAGCTCAGCTCCCTCCCCCAGGGCCCGGCCTGAGAAAAAGGCTTCTCAGAATGGCAGGCTGGATGCTCTAACCACAGGACAGTTGGACCCAAACAGCTGGGCCAGGAACAGCTGGGATTGCCCCGTGGCCAGATGGGTGGTCTCAGGTGCAGGGAGAGTGGGAGGATGTCACTTCCCAGGGGTGGGGGCTTTAGGCATCTCCTAGAGGGTGCTGAGCAGTGTGGGGAGCAGACATTTGCCCAACCACTGCATCCCCATCATTAGAGCTTCCTGTCTCACTCAGCCCTCACTCTCCCCATTTCATAGGAAGGGAAGCTGAAGCTGGGGAGAGCTGAGCCCTGCTCAGCTAATAGGCAGTTAAACAGACCACAAGCTAAGCTCCCCGGTCACACACCCAGCACTTGTCCCCACCAGGCCTTATAGCTCAATGTAAACCGAAACCATGAGCCTACATGCAGTTTCTTTTTACTTTGGGCAGTTTTTTTTAAAATGATGGAGTAGCTGGTGGTGGTGACACACGCCTATAATGCCAGCACTCAGGAGGCTGAGGCAGGAGAATCATTGTATGAGGCCAACCTGGGCTACATAGTGAGCTCAAGTCCAGCCTTCACTAACGAGTGAGACCCTGTCTCCAAAAAAGGAGCAAAACTAAATAAATAGACAATGAGACTCTGCCTCCAAAAAAACCTCAAACAAACAAAAAACCAAAAACAAATGGCGTTAGCCCCTTGTAGTTGAAGGTTTATCTGGCTGGATGTTTTGTTTATTTTTTTAATTGGCACATTTTATTGGTACATTTTATATATACACATCCCAAATATACTCCACGTTGAGAATTTGTACCAGTATATGACACAACTTAATTCTCATTTTCCCCTTCCCCTACCCACCCTATCACCAACCCCACCCCTATATACACAAGCTTTCTTTCCTTTCTCTTTAATCTTTAGCATCAATTTTTTTCTTTCCTCATTATCTAACCCTAAACCCCATTTCCCTTTGAATATTTACTATTTCACAATATCAATCATAGATTCTAGAACACATTTCCAGCTTCAGTTTCTCATACCAAGGAAAAGATATAATATTTACACATTTATGACCTATTTCTTTCACTTATGAGTATGTCCTGAAGATATGTCCATTTGAGTATAAATGTGTTTTTGCGGACTCCTTACATGTGTGTATGTCACGCCTGGCTGGGAGTGAAGCACGTGTGGTGCTGGAAGCAGGGACAGGGGCCATCACACTTGGTTTGGAAAAGCCAGAATGGCAGAGATGTCTTGATGAAGTCCTGGTGGAGAAGAAAGAGGATGAGAAGCAAAGCCAAGGTGTGCCAAGCATCACTTCCTGTGCCAGAAATTCAAGCCCTAAAACCCACCTGGGTGTGCCCAGCTGGAGTGGTCTTCCTTCTGCAAGGAGGAAACAGCCCAGAGATTGCATTTGCCACCTGGTGCCTGTCCCTAAACTCGGTTGTTGGGGAACAACCCTCCCCAGAGGTGACAGAGACATAGAAGCTAGTCAGAGGAGCTAAATGCCACACAGAGACTGAGCACTAGGAAGGCTGACACTGAATCGATCTCCTGCCCGGCCAGGTCCCAGACACCAGGCCAGGGCCTGACATTTGTTCAGTGATCATGAAACAAATCAGCAGAGGAAGTAGAAAGAGGCACAGAGCAGCCATTATTTCCTCGTCTCATGCCTGCAGTCCTCTCTGCTGCCTCTGAGAGACACAGGTGAAGCCTCTGGCCAGGGCTCTATGCTGCCAGCCTGCCTGAGCCACACCGGGGTATGTCCAGGACATGGAACTCTCAGAGCAGGAACCGGAGTGCAGGGCCAGCGGCAGCAGGCGGGGCTCCAGCTTTGCGACTTCCTCCTTGTAATGGACTAGGACCCTCCCCAAGGCTGCAGATCTGGCCTTGACATGTGCCTCAGGAGGGCCTACTGATGGATACTCCTACGGCCAGGCTCGTCCGGCTGAGCCAGCCACAGGCCACCATCTTCCCCCTGGGAGCAATAACAAGGGGTCATGTGGCTCACAGCTTTCCCACGGTCACACACGTGAGGGACACTGCCTGTCACAAGGTCCTCGGGGGGTCCTATCATCATACAGCTGGCAGAAAGCTGAGAGGGGCGGGCCAGGAATACAACTTGCCTTTAACCAACATTCACGGAGGCAGAATGAGGCCCCCCACAGCCCCACCCCTCTACCCCATTTTCCAGCTCATGACATTCTCTCAATGCTGGAAGGCCCTGTAAATCCCACTTCAGTTCACATTTACAGAACCATCCTCCCCAAGTATCTCTGTCCAGATGTCTTTTCCTTCAGGGGTTAATCAATCCCCTATGGACCCCAGGCCAGTCCCACTTAAATTCCCCCAATGGCTTCCTTCTGCTGTGAGACAAAGAGCAAATTCTTGCACATGGTCACCAATGCTTGCTCCAGTGATCCACTCTGCCTCATCCACCCAAGGCACAGGGACTCCTTTCGGTCCTTCACCTCAGGGCCTTGGCACACACTATCCTTTGCCTGAAACACTCTGCCTATACATCCCTTCCTTGCCCACATAGGGTTCTTCCAAATGCCAAGTTCTGGAGCCAGAGACCTAGTCATGCTGCCACATCATGCTGAGAGCGGCACCTGAGTGGCACCCCTCCCTACCTCCAGCTCTACCAACAAGCTGTTCTCCAGGCTCCTTAAGGGCCCAGAGTGAATCTAGTTAAAGTTGAGAGGGATCCTCCCAAGTAGAGGAGTGGGAGGAACGGAGGAGACCCACACTGCCCCAGGGGTCTCAGATATTTACTGTGTGGGCACCACACAATCACATCCTGCTTCTGAGGCTGTTTTCTTATCCCTAAAAGGATGAGCCAATATGTGATAACTTACAGTCTTATATAATGTTATTAACTCAGCCCTTTCATCCAATCCCAGGGTAATGGGGACTGTTGTGTTGTTCCCACCCAATGTCCTCTCTTTCCTATCTTTGGGCATCAAGTCCCCAGAACTCTTTCCCCTTGCTCTGCTCATGAGTCCCTGCATGGGACTCACCCAGTTTCCTGGCCAGAGAGCAAGTTACTGGTTGATCAAACACTGAGGTAGTTATGTGACCAAAGCTAGGCCAATCACAGCACCTTCCTGTGATTCATCACATTAACAACTGGGAGGAAGAGCAATTTTTTAATTTGGAGTCACAGGCTGAGATGGCAGAAGCCAGGGGCTGGTAGGTGTCCAGGCCCTTCTCCACCCCTGCAGCCACAGTGTCATGCACGTGAAGTGAAGACAAAGGCAGAAGATGAGACTGAACTCCAAACAAAAAGGAGTAAAAGTATGATGTTCAGGGAAAGTTAGACTCTCATGACTCAAGAGCATATCAGTTCCTGAATCTAGTCATGCTTGAGGTTCACCTACCTATCTCTCCCAAGGAAATGTGACAGAGAGACTAAGTTCATTGTCTATCCACCCTCCTTTGATATCTTTGGGCAGTCAGCAGTAACAGTGAACATGCATTGAGAGAAAGGCACAGACTAACACATCTCATGACCGTCTATGTGGCAATAGAGAAATATGGTGATATTAAAGCAGACAAGTTGGAGAAGAATAAAATCCCGATCACTAATCTTGGCCCTCAAACACACTAGCTGTGTGATGTTGGTTTCTTAATTTTTCTGGGCTTATTTTTCCTTCCGTGTAAAATGAGACAGCACTGCCTACCTCAAAGGTCACAATGTGGAATGATAAGACAAAACTAACAAGAGAACCTAGCAGGGTTTTTGTCTAGAAGGGCTTCAATAAGTATTGATTGAGTCTGCTAAATCAAGAAATCCTTCAAGAAATCCTTTCTAGATAGTTCTATATGTCTTATTTCTAAGAAGTAGTGCTGGCTCTGGGTAAAAGAAAGGGGAATATATGAGGTCTCCCAGCTAAAGTTCACAATCCAGTTACCATCCAACATAAGGCAGTGACTGATAAGCCTCCAGTGATATAAGGTTGGCCAGTGGGTCAGCTTTTTGTCATGATGGACTGTCCTGAGGGTCCACAGGGGTGGCAGTTCCAGTGAGTGATGATAGGCCACCTAAGCAAGGAGCCTGTTCATGGTTTCCAGATACTCTAAGCTGCTTCTGGTCTGCTCCGGACTGTGGAAAGCCTGGCCTAAGACTCTAAAAGGCTGAACTCATCTAATGGGCTGCTGGCTTTCCTGGGGTAGAGTCATCAGGGCATGCCCTCTGTGCCAGGCTGTCTGAGAGGTTGGACGTTTTGCATTGCTTTCCAAAGAGCTATTCTGAAATCTGCTGCTCTGAATAAATATTTTGATTCTGTTTTGTGATGTAGCTGTGGGGGAGATTTCTACCCAGTGTGACTTGCAAGGCGATTCTCCTCTGCTGTTTACTCTCGGCGATCCCTGTAGCCAGTTCCTGGCAGCATCTGCGTCTGCTGCACTCCTGGGCCTCTGGGACCTGGATGCTCTGCTCCAGAGAGAAGCTGAGCTGGCTGGCCCCTTCCTCAGGAACCTGACGGTGACAGTGCCTTAGGCAGCTGGCCACAAGACCTGCAGCCTCTGCTCCCAGCTCTGCCCTGCTTCCTTCCTGGGCTCCCTCAGGAGCCCAGTCCCATTAACTGGGGAGAGCGTAGCCAGCTTGCTGCTTGAGGCCTGGGCTCAGAGTTCCTCTGGCCTCGAGAAGCCGCTCTGTCAGTTTCCTCTTCCCAGGGCTGGCCTCCCACTCCCTGTCCCTTCCTCCCACCGGCCACATCCTAGAACTGCAGCCATCTAGCAGCGGGCACTATCAGCCTCGGCCACTGTCCCCCACCCGTTCCCCAGTCATCCCAGCAACCTCTGGTGAAACACTACGGCTACGGCACTGAGCACATCCTGCCTCTTGGTGATGGTGGCAGAGACAACTGGAGTCTCCCTTGAGGTCTGATTCCCCTGTGTGTGTGCTCAGACCATGACCCCTCCAGCTGAGATCCCACATAATCGCAGAAGAGCAGTGGCTGCAAGTGTCAGCCAGCCAGGAGCACGGGGTCCAAAGTCCCTTCCTACAGCCTGACCCAGTTTCCAGGGAGAGAAGGGGTCATGGATCAGTCCCAGGCATGCTAGCCAGAGAAGCAGCCAAGGCAGGAGGCCACTGCCTCCCAACCTGGGGTTAGGTCCTATAGCAAGGACCCATGGCCTGAGGGAAGCTGTTCCATCAGGGCTGTTCTAAGAGGAGCTCACATCGTGGCTTGGCATTTGCAATGTTAGCAACTCTGGAGTAGAGGCAGAGCCTGGGTAGGATTTATTCTTTTCTCTCTTCACCCCCACCCCCAGCTTCTCTAGATGTGTGTCCAGTTCCAGCTGGTCCTTGTGTTTCCAAGACATGGGCCTTCTGGGACTCTGTTTTGTGGCTGGCAGAGTGAAAGCTCTCAGAGAGACCAAGGGTCGCAGAACAGGGTGAGGCAGAGCTTGGACTCACACTCATGCGTCCGGACCCAAGTCCAGCGTTCAGTCTGTGGCACCATAGCTGCCCCTGGACACAGAAAGGACAGAAGCCATATGCCACTGTGGGTGCGCAGGACTCCTGCCTACACCTGCAATACGCGCTGTGTCCTCCAGACAGCCTGGGGACCAGCCACACGCATGTGGGTTGGAAGATCTGCCTTGGAATGGAGGGGAGCTGAGAGCTGAGAGCCACGAGGCAGGGCTGTCGGGCTGTGGTTCACCTGGCTTTGTGCATGCCAGCAGGGTTCCTGCTTCCCCCACGCTCCACACGGCTCTGGGCTCCTGGCTTAGTGCTTACAGGTTCAGCCCGACCCATTGCTCACCCTGCCCAGCTGTGAGAGAATGTGTGGAGCTGAGCTCCGTTCAGGCTGGATGGCTTCTCCCACTCTAAGCCACATGCCTTGTGTACGCCCCAGGCCGCCTCTGCTCACCTGGGCTTTCAGGACCCACATGGGTAGGGCACGTGCCTGAGGCTCTGACCCGAGGTGGGTCCTGACCCAAGCCCGGCTCACCGTGGCCAGCGTCTGCAGTCTTGGCTCTGTCTATGGCCTGCACCTTCACTCCTACTCATAGCAACTGTGACCGGTCAGGCCTTGAAGCAGAGAGGCCAGGGCTGCTGAGCTTCCTCCAATTCCTACTCAGAGCACACACTGGCACCTGCTGCACCAATCCTGGAGCTGAGCTGGGAGCAGGTTTGGTAATGTACTGGGATTCAGGTGGTCGGAAAGAACACCCCAGCTGGGCCAGCCCATCCCCAATAGAAGGAATATGACACGTCCCCTTCCTTTCTTTTTTTTTTTTTTTTTGAGACGGGGGTCTCACTTTGTAGTTCAGGCTGGCCCTGAGCTCACTATGTAGCCCAGGCAAGCCTTGAACTCAGCAATCCTTCTGTCTCTGCCTCCCGAGTGCAGGGGTGAGCCACCACGCCTGGCACTGTGGTATGTGGTATTGATTGCTGGTGGGCGTGAGCCACCATGCCCAGCATTGTATGTGGTCACCAGGGATCGAACTCAAGACCTTGCGCTTGCGAGGCAGGCGCTGGAACCACTGAGCTAACCCTCCGGCCCCCACATCCCCTTCCTTTAATGCCCTCCCAGGTAATATTTCTCTGGCTATTACATAATGCAGGGTACATGGCCTCCACCATCAAGCCTTTCCCCGGGGCTCTGGGGCTCTATCTAGTGTCACAGTGGCACGCCAGTGTGCATGTGTTTGTCCCTCATTAAGATGGCCGGGTACAAAGTCTCAAGGCCAGGCAGAGTCTGATTCTGCCCTGTGCCCCCAGCACCTGAGAAGGCCCAGTCTCACAGGGCTAAGGTGATGTTGCGGGGAGTAAGGACCCACTGACTGCGCTGGGCATGGCAGCTTGGGGCTCTGCAGAAACAGCCTATAGAGTTTCAGAATCATCATAAACTGTCTGGTTTTCAAAGACTTGAGAAACAAATCCTATTCCTGAGGGGAAACTGAAGACCAGCTGGGGACAGGGGCCCCCACACGTGCATGACCTCTTAGTGGCAGACCTCCCCAAAGAGAGTGGCCTGGAAGCTGTCCAGAGCCTCAGCAACTAGCCAAGGAAGCGTATGCAGGTTCCTCCTGGGAAATCGTTTCCTTCCTTCCGGGAACATCCACGGAGCAGCCATCACCTTCCACCCTGGGCTCAGCCTGGGGTGCAGCCTGGGTGCCTAGGAGCACAGCCTTATACATGGGCACCTAAACTGTGATGAGGGGGATGAAAAAGAAATATGTACAAAGACGTCAGCCACTATGAAAGAAGGGAGAGGATCAGGGGCAACATTTCGGAATAAGTAACATACAAACCGAGTGTGCAGTGAGAGTTTCTCAGGAGGACTGAGTTAGAGCTGAGGCTGGTGTGACCCAGTATGCAGGGGTGCAGAATCATGACATGGGACAGCAAGACAAACACTTCCTAGGTGCAGTGGGGGGGGGGCGCAGACCCCAGGACAGGAGGGACCTGTGCTCAGGCATGGAAGTGGTGCACAAGGCTGTCCCAGGAAGGCTTTGAAAGCCACACAAAGCCAACAGTACCCTAGCTTGGAGAGGCCCACATGTCCTCTGGCATACTTCCTGTTTAGGGCCACTACTTTGAGTGGTAGGAGACACAAATGGACGCCATAACCCGGCTCTATCATCCACCAGGCAACTCCAAGGCCTGGAACTGTCTCTCCTCACTGTGCTGAAGCTTGCAGAGATCTTCCCGAGTTATTCTCATGAATTGTGAATGAGCTTGTGTTGACTCAGAACCTGGAGCCCCTCAGAGAATCGTCTTGTCAGCCAGTTTGGAACTCAGTGTAACAAAAACAGTTTCCCTTGGTCTGATGAGTGAAGGGACTATGGACTGACCCAGGGGTGGACATGATGACTGCCGGGCTCTGGAGAAGGCCCACATGGCTGTGTTTCCTATGAACATGCACCTATACTGGGAATCTGGAACATCCCAGGCCCAGGACTTGGCAAAAATTCATGCGCACAATCAGAGGAGGTGGCAGGGACAGAGCTGAGTAGAAGAAGCTTAGGATCTCCAGGTGCCACTTGTTTGGCAGCCACCTCTCAGGGTCATCACCATGCCAGCTGTGGAGGAGCTGCCCTCCTCTGCCCCCTGGCTGCACCACTGCAGGTGACAGTTGAGACCCATGGAAGGCCTCGTCAAGTTGCAGGAAGCACAGAAGAGTTTACATGGGGCCTGATGACAATTATGCCCCAGATCAGTGACCAATCTAGTGGTCCTTTGTCCTGCAGTGTCTTCAGAAGGCACTTGTCTCTTCAAAAGCTCTCTGTTGACCTCCTGAAGGTGCCAGCATGCCGCCCGCCTGACAGATGTGGAAACGGAAGCCCAGCAAGGGGAAGTGGTCGGCCGATGGTTATGAGGTGAGGTGGGGACCGAATACCCAGGTCTCCGCACTCTGCCATGCCGCCCTGACTTCCTGCAAGTGACTCAGCAGTAGGGTCGGTGCAGGAAGGAAGTGGGAAAGGGAAGCCCAGCTTGGCGGATTCCAGGTCACTGGTGTGTCAGTCCAGAGCCACCACCCTGGCCGTGCAGCATGGCTTGGTGTCTGTGACCTCCCGGCCCTTCCTCCCCGAGGCCGCAGCTGCTGACCATTTCCTCCAGGGTCAGGCTCACTCAGCCTCTCCAGGACCTCCCTGCTGTACAGCGCTCATCTGCTGCAGGGGCGAGGGGTCACTCGAATGGACTCAGTGAGAGGCTGACCCTATGGCTGGCTGAGGGTCACAGATGAAATAAGATGAGGTGTGATTATGGCTTCATGCTTAATAACTGGGGTTCTGGAGCCAGTGTGCACCATTTCTTGGCCATACGTTCTTCGATTATGTCCCTGGACTCAGTTCCTCTCATGGTATGATGATAACAGTATGTACATTGCAGGTTGCTGGGAGGATTAATGAGATAATAGCCTGCTTCAAACTCTGTGCTCCATACAACTTGCCTCCTGTGCTCGGTCAGTCTGGCTGTGCTTACATCATCTCACTTAGTTCCTGCAGCCCTGCAAAGCTGATGAGACTGTTCTCATGTCACTGGCGACATACTTGCAGCTCGGGCAGGTGAGGATTGGTCCACTCTGGTCCCAGAGCCCACGCGACCTCCCACCAGTCACAAAATCTTCCCCTGGGGTCTTGCATCTGTGTCGCCCGCCGCGTCTGCCTCACCAGTGCACGCCTGTGCAAGCAGGGCCTCTGTGCCCATCACGCAGCCCTCTCCAGCCTTCTTCAGGCAGCCCCAAGGGAGAGGACGCGTGTGTGACAGGGCTTGGCATCCCTGCCTTGCCGTTTGCATGCGAGCTGTGCCTCCTGTGAGCAGAAGCTCTGTGGGGACCGTTAGGCGAGCGGCCTGAAATGAGGGATGCAGGAGCACCAGGGCCTGCAGGAGCATCTGTCTCGGCCACCACAGGAAACGCTGTGGGTCCCTTTCATCTGGGGCTTTCCATGCGCTGAGCACAGGCCTCTGCATGAGGCAGGAGGGCTGCAGATACAGAGCATGCCTTTGCTTACTCGCTCGCCTGTGTGTCCCAGCAGAGACTCTGCTCCCTGAGGGAAGGTGCAGTCCCCAGACCTGACACAGTAGAATGGAGGTCTCGCCACGCACCGGCCACCCAGGCCCCCTGACGCCTCAGTGTGTGCCTCATTCCCATACCCAGCTCAGCGCCCAGGGAAGGGGATCAGCCCCTCCTTTTTGCAGCCAGCACTACACACCTCTGGGGGCTGTCGCGTGGCTCTCTTTTCTTCCCGCACTGCGGACTAGGCGTGTGTGGTGGAGAGTGGGCACCGGCGAGGTCCCTACTAGCAAACACCCTCTCTGGCTCTTGCACGCGGAGGCTGCCTGACATCGCAGCCCTCCCGAGGCATGCTGGGCTCACTTTTGTGCTGTGAATTTTATTTTCAGCATCTGAAGACAACATTTAAGTCAACTCTTCCAGGAAACTGAGCAGAAAACGCAGCTGTGGCTCAGTGGCAGAACGTTTGTGTGAGGCCCTCACTTCATTCCCACCACCCCAAGAAAAATTCACATAGAAAAATGAACAAGCTACATAATGCAGCAGAAGTGAGAAGTAAGAAGCCACCAAAAGCCCCATAAAACTGTCTTCTTTGGACTCTGCTGGCTTCTGGGAAGCCTACCTGCCTGACCAGGTAGGCACACCTGGGCTGCCACAGTCTGCTGTGTATTTTAACTGGACCCCTGTGTGGATCCAGATTTTTGTTTGGGTCAAGGAGCCCCGTGAGGACGCTCAAAGCCTTCCAGGGCTGGGGCCGAGGTCAATGAGAGAGAGCAGAGTTTTGGAGCCCCTGGGCCCAGGATGTGGCTTCAGCTAAGGGTCGCTGATCTTCAGCTATGCAAAGGAAGAATAAACCCAGTTTTTCAGAGGATCAACTTGAGATTATGGTGCATAAAAATAGGTATGTAAAAATAGGTGCAGGAGAAGAACCAGCTCTTTCATTCCACAGATACTCACTGAGCATCTACTATGGGCTAGCCACTGCCTAGGTGCTGGGCACAGTCTAAGGACCCTGCCCGTTAGAGATCAGAGCTATCAAGAAAAGCAAAGGAGACCAGTGGACAGGAGTGATTGTTGTGGGAAGTATTGCTATGCTAAGCAGGGATCAGAAAAGTGTTCACTGAGCAGAGGACATTTAAGTAAAGACCTAAAGGGAATGAGAGATTGAATCAGGTACATGTTTCCTAGCACAGGGGAACAGCAAGTGCAAAGGTCCTGAGGTCAGAGTCAGAGAAACAGTATGAAAGCCAGAGTGTATGGGGAGTGTGAGGTCATCCATGGCTATATCCCTGGAGCCAGGAAAGCATTTGTAAGGTTTCTGGGTTTTACGTGGAGTCAGGAAGGCCTAGAGGCTTTCTAGCCATGGCTTGACACTCTATAACTTTTATGCTTGGTCAATAAACTTTAGCTTCCCTTTTTCTTCAAAGCCTCATTCAGTACACAGGCCTCTGCAATCCCAGCCTGCAGGCTGCCTCTTTTCTCACATTTTTCCACCTCTATCCAAACCAACAAGGCTTCTCTACTTTCTGCCAGATGCTGTTGGGTAGGGGCCTCATGGAAAGACACCTGTAGCCAAGAAGAGAGAGGACTGGGCCAGAGTCTCTGGCCCTCAGTGCTTGCCAGGGGTGCGGTGATGCCAGGGGCATGAGCAGCGCTGAGCCAGCTTGGCACCGAACTGGGGCTCTCACCTGGCGCTCCCTGCTTCTGTACCAATGGTGAAATCATTTATTTTAAAATAAAGCCATTCCTCTCTCTGTCAGTGGATTTTAACCTTTTTATGGGTCACCTGCCCCTTCGAGAATCTGCTGAGAGCTCTGCCATGTCTCTCCAGAAGATAAGCAAGGGAAATGCACTCATTTTCTCAGAATTTCAGGGGTTTCACAGAGCCTGACAATTCAGGAAAGAAACCATTACGTGGCCCAACAATATCCCATCAGTATCTTTAGCTTGATGGGCAGACGGATGAATGAATGGAGGAATATATGAATGAACAAATGTAGATTTAGAATATGTGCTGCTGAAGCGAGCACATATAAATGTAGATTTAAAAAGGAGTCTACCTGCACTGAGAGGAAGGAGAGGAGAAGGATACAGCCATCTCTGGGCCCCGGGATTCTCCTTGGGGACACTGAGGCCTTCAAAGGTGCCCCTGGGGACGTTTCCAATGGTCAGGCCTCTCTCTGTGTTGCCCAACCCTCTGCCCACCCTTCACAGTGACTGTCTCTCTCCAAGGTATCAGAGCGCACTTTTCCTGCCTTTCTCACAGTGCCCTGAGCAAAACTTCCTTTTCTGGGAGACCATGGGTCTAAAAAAAAAAAAAAAGAAGAAGAAGAATCACAATTCTGACAGAGGCAGGAAGCTGTTCTGGTCTCGTGGATGGGCCTGCTGAGGCCCAGGTCTCCTCTCAGTCTCTCCCTGTCCTTCTCCTGGAGACCCTGGTTTCTGGTCTCTGTTCGTTCACTTCTTTTCAACACATCTCCTGAGAAAGGGAGGTGCTCAGGGCCACACCTCACCCCCCTGAAGTTTTCTCCAGCGTCCCGTCCCTTCCTGTCACTGCCGCATCTCACTCGCAGGCAGCATGGTGGCACCTGGGCTCAGTGGCAGTCTGTCCCCTCACGCCATGTCCTAGGGCTGGCTCTGGGGACTGCTCACCTCTCCTCTGGTTATTCCGTCTGCTCCTTGGACCTGTCACCTTGAGCCTCTATGTCCTTTGGCACATGCCGCGTCTGACCCCGGGAACAGCTTGTCTCATGAGAAAGTTCTTCCGTCTCGTTCGGACTGCTCCTCCCAACCCCCTGGACGCCATTTCCTTCCTCTGGGAACCCTGTGTTCCCACCCTAACCCCAGCATGTATGTTTCCAGCTTTTTTTGAATCTTTTTTTGGGGGAGGAAAAAAGTTAGAGGTTAGGTAAATACACTTACTAGTATTTATTTCCCTGCTCATTTCATGAAAGGAGTCTTATTTATCTTTGTTCCCTGGCAGATGTCACAGGGTGCCCACTGCTGTGTCAGGACACATTCATTAGTGTTTGCTTGGTAGAGTCTTTTCCTAGCCCAAAGGCTGGGTTCTCCATGCAACCTCCACTCGCTGCCCTTGGGCTGCATCTTTTCTGCCCTCCCGGGCCTATGGCCTCCACTCTGAGGATGGGTCAGGACTGTGTGTTACCAGGAGGAAACGGCCCTGAGGCATTTAAGAGCCCAGTAAAGTAGGACAGAGATGGAGGTTTCGAATCAAGCTCTGCCCTAGTGCGCTTGTGCTTTCTGGGATCGGGTGGGTCAGGTCACTCACTGGACGGGAAACCTCTTCCCACAGGTTGTCATAGTAACCATGACTTCCCTTTCATGTACGAGAGTCCCTGAGAGGAGACACAACCAAGGGGTGGGGGAGGAGGGGTGGGGAGCCACCAAGAGCTCCCAGCATTGTCCTCCTGTACCCTCTTCTTTGCTTCCTGCTGGTTTACATGCTCAAGGTAGATGCCATTGTGTGTAGGCCTCTCAGCAGAAGCCGCTTAAAATAGTCACCCAACTATTTCAGGGAGCAGCTGAATATGTATGAAGCTATTTTAGAAAAGATATCCCTGGCCTGGACGATCCTAGCCTCATCCTTTCCCCCTGGAAGTGCCAAGAGAAGCTGAACAGGCCCTTTCTTAGTCTCTCCCGTTGGGTGGGGGATTCTAGAAGCCACAGGAATCATAACTCTGGCAGCTCTTCCCCCTGCCAGTCGTGTGGTCACAGAGGCTCCTAGCCAGACAGACAGCTCAGCCCTCCAGATTCCCCCGGAGCCTTGGAGGTTCCCCAACTACTTCACTGTGAGCCAGTTTTTCCAGGGCTTTGGGGATCTCAGAATCTTAGGCATTTCCACTTGTTGGGTCATTTACTCACTCAACACACTTCTGCTGATAGCTAATATAAGTGCGGGATATGCTGGATCGTGTGTCACACAGATTTCCGACACAAATTCCCGAGGGTGGTAAACAGGTGAAGAGTGAGATCATAGCCATAAAGTTTCAAGATGGAGTCAGGGTGCCAGGAAGTTCAGGGAAGATGCTTTGGGTTCTTCTAGTGGCTGAGGAAAGGACTTTGGGGCCAAGTGTGGATGAATGAGCCTGAAGTGGGGAAAGCATGCCAGACTCAGGAGGTAGAGGGTTAAGTACGGTTGGACCTGGGGGAGGGTGTGCTCTCGGGAGGTCAGAAAGAAAAGGGAGCTAGTGTGAGACACGAACCACAGGGGCTGGGAAAGAACCCCCTTCCATGTACCCCAAGGGCCTAGTGGCCCCGTGCTGCCCTCAATCCACACAGGGTGAGCCGCCGGGTGGGGCGTTAGACTTCGCGAGCATCTCCAGAGTATGGGCCGGGTTAGGTATGGAGCAGACATGGGATGCTGGTCAAAAGACTGGATTCTGGAGTCAGACAGGCTGGGCTCAAATCTAGACTCTGTCTCATACTGGCCTTGAAATTGGGAAGTTGCCTGACATCTCTTGGCCTATTTTTTCACCAAGATTTAGGTGAGATCTGAAAGGTCCCTCGAAAAGTTCATATTTGAAGAGTTGAGCCTCAACACTGCAGTGATCAAATGAGGCTTTGAGGCAGTGACTGGGTCATGAAGGTACTGGTCTTGCCAATGGATCAATCCCCTGATGGATTTGTAAATGAACAGACTATTGGGAGGCAGTAGAAAACCCAAGTGGTGGAATCTACTCAGGGGAAGAAGATCACCGGGGCTGTGGCCTGGAAGTGTATATTCTCTCTGTCTCCTTCTGTCTCTGCCTTTCTTTCTGTCTTGCTCTCTCTTTCCCTCTCTCAACCATGGGTTGAAACTTCTGAAGCCGTGGGCAAAGATAGATCTTTCCTCCTTTAAGGTGCTTATCTCAAGGTACTTTGTCACAGAGATGACGGCACAAGGAGGTTACAGTAGGACCTATCTCATGAAGCTTTTTGGTGAGAAGTACATAAATTATGACATGTAAAGAAGGTTAAGACCAATAATACACTCTTGTCCAAAACTGCTGGGGAAACTGAGGCAAAAGCAGAACAAACTCAGGAGTTCAAGGCTAGCCTGGGCAACATAGTGAAACATTTAAATAAACATACATACATACATACAT
>PVIC010001163.1:0-56738 GCA_004025085.1 Thryonomys swinderianus
AACATCCCAACTTTGATACCCAGGGCACTTCAGACATTCCAGTGTTTCTCCTTGTAACTGTGGGGTTGGCCAGTAGCTGTGGCTAATCTCTGCTGTCCAGTCTCATGAGAAAGGCTCATACTGCATGTTGCTAGCCAAGGAAAAGATCAAAACGCATATCTCATTTTCTACTGACTATGCATTGTTTATGCACTACTGTAAGATCATCAAAGAGCTAGTAAATTAAACCATGAGAAGTTGGGAGCTGTCTGTACAAATCTGTTTAGCACAAGTCAGTGAAATTGCCATAAATTGTTAGTGAAGTAATAAAGTTAATAAATGTCATTTCTAATCAGTTAATTTTTGTTGACCTTCAGTGAATGACCTTGTATTTCTAAATAGAAGAAATTGGCCAGGGGTAAACATCACTGTTGCAATGTTTCTTAGTTGCTATAGTACTAAAGATAGGAGAAGCTAGCTGTACTTGTGAATTCAGACTAATTCCTTCACAGTGTATCTTGAAGTAGAGCCAAATAATTAGAGATTTATGCAAGACCTCAAGGTTTCCTTAAGTTCTTTCTAAATGTACCTTCTTGATATCACCTAGTACCTCACTGAAATTGACCATCCGTTGAGCCCTGCCTGAAATAAATAGATCACAGATATGTAAATACTGTATCTTTTCTCTTGTATGAGAACCTGTAGATGTAAATAAGTTCTAGAATGTATGATAGATTGTGTGAAATAGGAAATATTCAAAGGGAATGTGGTAGGGGGAAGTAATGAGTAGAAAGAATATGATTTGGAAAGAAAAAGAAATAACATACATATAGGGGGTGGCGGGTTGTGGGTGAGTAGGGATATGGGTAAAAATGAGAGTTAATTTGTGTCATACACTGGTACAAATTCCCCAGTGTTGAGTGTGATTGTGAGCTGTATATAAAATGTACCAATAAAGAATTCAATCTTTTAAAAAGAGATATTAGAGGCTCTCACTTCCCGACTTACAGATGGCACTTGTCATAACCCCTTTTGCTGGGCCTAGAGTCACCCTGAGTTTCCCCTCTGCCATTTCAGCCATGCCCACTGGCAGGCAGCCACACCGCAAGAGGAGAGTGCCTCTCCTATCGTGTGTCCACAATGCAGGTGATGGATGCTGCCATTAGAAAGTCCAAAATCAGCTGAGAGGTAACTTCTTTTACTATGTCTCCCAGGGCTGCGTCCAAAGAGAACTCTGCGCCTGGTGCTGTGGACTGCAGAGGAACAGGGCGGAGTCGGTGCCTTCCAGTATTATCAGTTACACAAGGTAACAACAACCATTTATACCCACAATATCAATAGTCAATACAACATCGCTAATTGATGCTTTGAGCTTAAAAAGTCTAATTATCCCATCTTAAGACACTGAATACTTTGTGATCAGCTCACCCAGGCAAGCACTCCTATAATCCCTCTTCATGCGCCCCTAGGCATGGAAGGTTCTAGTGAACTGAGGATGCTTTGATATGACGCCAAGGGCTTGTTTCTTTCTACGTCATAGTCTATGGCCTTAGAAAACTCCCGACTGCACCCTCTCATTATCTGTCTCCCTGATTCTTCCGTACTCGTGTATCCCAGAGCAAGAGTAAAAGGCAAGCATTCTCTCCCCATAAGCCCACCTTCATACTTGGATGCTCCAAATCCTCTGTGAAGCCCTGGCATTTGACGGCCAACTCCTGAGGCCTTGAGCCCTGCAACAGCAAAGCATAATGCTGGTGGGCGCTTGGCAGCTGGAGGTCTCAGATCTAGGAATCTGGAGAACAGGTTGGTTTGACCTTCAATCTAATTAGGCAAGATTAGAGCCCAGGGAAAGATGGTGACTACGGAACATCATGATCAGAAATGCAAAGCCACATTTAATATGGGAAGCAGGAAGACTGTTGAGAACAGACTTGGAGAGTGCAAAATATCCAAGGTGAAGGGAAGGGGATTCTGGATCAAGTCAAGCATCAGTTCAAAGAGGATCTCCCAAACAGTAGGTGTGGCTCTGAGCGGTGACGTGTGGGTGGGGAGGGAGGTCTGGTTGGCCACTGCTGCACTGGGTTATTCTGTCTAAATCAATAGATTGGAAGAAACAAGTTCGAATTACTCAAATCAGTGAGAGGGTCATTTGTCTTGTGACTTATATCTGTACCTTTCTTGATCATTTTGTACAAGTCAGTCTCTACTGTCCTGTTTTGGTTAGTTACAGCATGAATTCATGGTCATAAATTCAGTCACTGAGTATAATCGTTTATTATGCAAATGACAACTATGGTTTGCACCCACCTCTTTCACTGCTTCAGTTCTTTTAGTCACAAGTGATCCTGGGAATAAGAAAATTCAAGACGAGTGTCCTATGGTCTATGGGCCAGTAACATCATCTTCTATATATGTGGTAAATCACAGCATCAGATGGGGTTTATTCTAAGTCTAACAACTTTCAATCAACATTTTTTGAGTGCCTCCGCTGGTCCATGTGTAAAGTTTGACGTTAGGTTTAATGTCATTACAAAGACTCACTCTGACCTCATGGAGCCTGAAACTTAAAGGAGAATACTGACTGCTAAACTTCAACGACAATATAAAAGTGTCTAGTCTCCCAGTGAAGAGGCATGTTGACAGCAGCCCCAGGAAGTTCCCCCAATGTGTAGTCAAAACAAGCTTTGTGGATGGAATGACCGCTAAGCCAAGGCCTGAAGGCCGAATGGAAGAAGAGCGGAAGAAGGAGTGGATACCAGGGCCAGGCTTAGGGAGCTGTACATGCAGAGGTTCAGGGGACTCAGTGCACAGCACCCTGGGCATGGAAAGTAGTTGCAGAGCAATTGGTGCACAGAGCACAGGTGAACAGCCGGTAGGTAGGAGAGGTGAACAGGACCCTGAACAAGAACATGAGAATCCTATTTAGAAGCTTGTGCTTTACCCTCAGGGCAAGAAAAGGCTGAGCTTTAAAATTCTATGCATCTTGACTTACTAAAGAAAGAAACAATGCTGAAGAGAACTATTCTAAAGCTCTTTCATTCTCTATTACGTACTCTAGCCAAGGAGGTGGGGGGAATGGGGTTTACACTGCAATGGATCTGACTTGAAAAATCCTCACTACTAAAATTCCTGAGATCTGACAAAATAAGATTTATTTCTCTATAAGGCTTTGAGTGTCACTGTCTCCTACTGGAATGCATGGATAAAATAAAAAATGACTTCATTTTAAACCTTTAAGCACTTGACAGGTATGTGCATCCATACCTGCATGTGAAAGACATGAAATCACACACAGAGAGCTGGTTTACTTGACAACATGTGTGGCATCTTCTTACAAGGGGGTTGACACACTGCTGACTAATCTGCACTGTATTTTGAGGGATGGAAAGAAATTATTCCAGGAAGGGAAAACATAGGCTTCTGGTTTTAGGATAGCCCTTTATCTTACCTTTAAAAAGACATTCTGCATGTTTTACATGATAGAGCCAATTTCAAAGGACTTACTCTGGATTCCTAGGATTATCATATTGATAGAAGCATTTGCTGGGAGTATAATCATTTCTGAGCTGGCTTAGTTGAATGCAGAAGTTAATATATAAGCAAGTCACAAACTGGGAAGCAGAGAACAGGGAATCAGATTGTCTTTGGACTTCTCTATGGCATCATCGAATGTCACAGACAGCCCAGTGGTGTACAGTTCACTCTGTAAAGAAACTCTCTCTTCTAAAAAAGGTAATGACAACTGCTGAAGCAAATAATCCCTCAAATGTCAGAGGCTTCACATCATAGATTCTCATTCTTGCTCATTCAGCATCCAGTAGGGCTCTGCTCCATCAGGTTATTTGGGGATCCAGGCTGACAGATCCTTCAGCCACATGAGTGTTATTAGTCCTTGAGGATCAATATACAGTTGGCAGGCAGTGGGGGAGCGGGAGGCTTTTGTGAGACAGTTCTGGGAGTAGCTTACTTTGTGACTTAGTTACTCTTTGGTCACCAAGCTAAAATACCTGACACCCAAAATTAAAGGAGGTAAAGATTATTTGGCTCACAGTTTGTAATGGTTTCAGATCATAATCAGCTGGCTCTGAGGCAAGTGGCATGGCAGAGAAACATTTCAGAGGAGAAATTGTCCATGGGAAAGTAGGGCAGGCAAAAGGCAATGAAGCAACAAGCAGCAGCAGCAGTAGTAAGCCAACCTTCCCTTTCCCTTTTTATATTCCATCTAGGCTGTAAGCCTGTTGATTGGTGTCACCCACACCCAGGTAGGGCTTCCATTATCCATGTCAAAAACTATGCTAAAACAATTAGCAGACTAATCCACACACTTTTAATCCCAATATCACACCATTAATCCACATTCATTCACCCTAGATCCAGTGCTTCCAAAAAGTCACACTTCCAAGCACATGAGTCTTTGGTGGGACATCTAGATACAAGCAGTAGCCCATTGTTTCTACTCATCTTCCATTGGCAGGAACTAGTCATCAACCAATTGCATGAGGGGCTGAAAAACACAAAGCCTGGCTAGGCAGCCAATTCCCAATCACGTTCTTTATATACTACAGATGGGAAAGCAATGCTGTGGGGTCAAGCAGACCCATGCTGAGGTCTTCCTCTCACTTTGCTCTAGATTCTAAAACAATTCCAGCTCCCTCGAGCCCTCTGTCTCCTATGGTACTCAAAGTGAGGTTGGCTCCGTGAGCTGTTTTGTAGCTAAAAAATGTTCACCACCACCACTACCAGGCAGACTTTGGCAGTCAACGTCCAAAGGCAAAAGAGAAAAAGTTGAAGTTTTTGGTCATAAAGATCTTACATTCTACATTAACAAAACCTTAGACTCACATATAAGAAATTTAATATAACAAACAATGTAGAATGAGATGCTAAATAATTTACTAAAAGTGTTCTAATTTTTTGGCAGAGTATTCAGTCAGTAATAAGAGTGCTGAGTGGTATGAAGGTTTAACCCAGTAAATGAAAAGGAGTTGGAAATGAGAGACATGATTGTGACCTGTTAGTTCTGGGTAAGGATTCAAGGCCTAACCCTTGCATAAGCGGACATGAATGAGTGCTGAAGAGGGCTAACAAGGAATAGCCACTCCCCTTCATCTGGATGGTAACTGAGTCCTGGGTTTTGCTCTTGGCATTTCTGTGGGCAATACCAAACAGGAAGAGAAGTTTCATTTAGGAGGGAACTATTTTGGTGATTGTAAGATAAAAGCTTTGAAGTCTTTAAGTGACTCTGCTGGCATTTTCATGAAGCAGTTATGGATGTGTCTTAGTCACTTTTTGTTGCCAACACACATTACCTGACATCCACAACTTAAAAGAGGAGAGATTTGGGGGGGATCACAGTTTGTAGAGGTCTGAGTTTATAGTCAGCTGGATCAAGGGCAGGGCAGCCTGGCACAGGGGCGTGGCAGAGAACAGCTTGTGGTATGGCTTCCAGGAAGCAGGGAGAGCCAAGGGAGGAACCAGAAAGGGAGACACAGCCTCGAGGTCACGCTCACTGTTGCCACCTCTTCCCACAGCAAGTCAGCTATGAACCAAATAACCCAGTCAGCTTACAGAAGCCTCATCTCTGATTTCACGAGGCTTTGGGGGGCCATCTAAAGATAAACCATAAACTGTTGTTAATGACGTACATCAGGAATCAGCAAGTCAGGGCCTGTAGGCCCAATCAAACTTCCCGCCTGTTTATGTACAAACCACAAACAAAGAATGTTTCTTATGCTTTTAGCAGGTTGTGCAACAGATACTGAATGTGATCACAAAACTTAAAATATTAACTACCAAGCTCTTCATGGAAAAAACTCACTGACCATACTTGACCTTTATAATCAAATAAAAAAGTATTTTCATATTATGTCCATACTGTAATCTCTTCATAATTTGGTGTAGATGGTTCAAAAGAGAATTTTATAGATTTTCTTTTGATCCAGATATTTTATATATGAGTAAGCATGTTGTTGCAATAATAGGAATGTATGGGTACAATCTTTTTATTTCTTTCATTATAATTTGGTAGAGTTTAACTGGAGTTGGTTAAGCTTACATGGCACTGCTGTGGAGAAATACAGTAGGTAGAAAATCATTATTTCTTATTTTTGCTGATCAAAATCCATTCTTTCTACTCCCTCACAAATCTCTTTGAGAGTGAAATTTCTTAAAAGCTATTTTAATTAATATATTTAGGTAAACTCTGTGGGAATAAAATTAGCATTAATACTCATTACCCTCTTTAGTAAATATATCTCTGTTTCCAGTGTTTTAATATATGCATAGAAATACATAAATCACAGTGTTTTTCAATTATATAGCAAAATTTATTGCCAAACTATTTTTCAAAATTTTATTCATATTAATAACTATCTTTCATTTATAATTATGCTTCTTTATGAAATACTAGCTTAATTATCATAGTAACTTAGAATTTACTAAACTTGCTAAATAATTACTAAAGAATTCCCTAAATTGTTCTGGAATATGTGAGGCTGTTCGTGCTTTGTATGCAAATTTTGAAACTCATGTGCAACTTTGTTAACATATCTACAAGAAAACAAACTTCGCCTCCAAAAAGTCTGTAAACATTTTGATGGCACTTACTAAGTAAAATAATTCATACAGGTGCTACTGATTATTTTCACAAGATTTTGGAGTCAACCAGAAAAAAAAAAAAAACTTTTCTGAAGTCTGCTGAACATACCTTTCACAATTTACAGCAGAATGTCTTGTGAACCATTTGTATATTTTTTCTTATTAAAATGTTAGTTCACACATTTTGATAGGTTGAACTGTTGTACCTGTTTTTAAAGTTCTTTCCGATGTGTCTCTGCCTCTCTTCCTATTAACATGTGCACCTGGGAATCTTTATAGGACTATTGTTTGTAGTTTATGTTTACTGATTCTTTTAAAATTAACTCAAAGTAACTTTATGCTAACAGTGCTTTATTGAGGTTTAATTAGCACTGGTAAATGTACAGATCTTAAGCATACAACCCAATCTATTTGGAAAATGTATACCCCTGTGTCATCATCACACAGATCAAGAGGAGATCAGTTGTGTTACCCTCGAAAGTCTCTTCCTATTCCCAACAGACTGACCTCCAGCTCCACCAAAGGCAACTACAATGCTGCTTTTTATCACCCATGATTGGCTGTGCCTCTTCTTGAGGATCGTATAAATGGAATCATATGTAAGCTTGAGCCTGGCTTCTTTTACTGAACAGCATGGTTTGGGAATCTGTCCCTGCTTTGCATTAACAGTTGTTCTTTTTCTGTTATTGAATCATTCTCTGTTGTTTGAATAGACCACAATTTCTTTATTTTTCTGGACAAACAGAGTATAGATATCCTGTTAATGGACATTTGGGCTGTTTCCAGTTTTAGCTATGGCAAATAAAGCTGCGATGAACATTTCTGTACAAATCTTTTGATGATATATACATTTATTTTCTTTTCTAGTGAAAATCCTGGATCATATGATAGGGGATGTTTAACTCCATTAGAAACTGCCAAAGAGATGGAGATTTTATCGTTTTACATTCCCAGAGCAACACTTAAAAGTCCTAGCTGCTCTCTACCTTTGGAATACATGAGACTCATGTCTTTTTATTCTGCCATTCTTGTGAGTGTCACATTTACTTGTTTTTCAAGGTTTGGTTCTGAAGAGTTATAAGAAAAGGTCTGGAGCTGAGGACACAGCTTGGTGGTGCCACGCCTGCCTCGCAAGAGCAAGGTCCTTAGTTTGATCCCCTGGTTCCAAAGAGGGGAGAGGGAGGAAGTGAGGGAAGGAGTAAAGAAAAGATCTGCCTCCATTTTCATGGTACTCTCACTTTCTCCTCCCCTGATTCCTTACCTGAGACCGTCATGGTTCCTGTGTGTGCTTATGATTTAGAGGAACTAGAGCTTTCTGACCTTACCTGGTGTGTGGTCTTCTATCATTGGTTGGCGTGGCCCTGTTTCAGTTTGGAGGAGCATCTTGATAGGAGCAGGACAGAGGTTGGGGGATAGAGGTTGGGGATTTAGCCTAAGGGCTATTGCCTCTACCTTAGAAGCACAAGGGCCCAAGTTCAATCCCTGGTACCACCAAAAGCTAAAAAAATTAGAGAATATTTTTCAAAGAGCAGGATGTAGAAATACCATCCTGTTGGAGTCACAGCTGGCCGCTAGGGACACTGCCTGGGCTGTCAGAATGCAGCCGGGGCCGTCCGTGGATGTGATTCCCAGCAAGGCTTGAGGTGGCAGCAATTTCTCTTCTCTGGAGAGAGGAGAAAATCCTAGACAGGAGAAGGAAGACTGCAGAACATGGCTCTGTTATCTCTATTGATTAAATTATTATTTTTTAAAATATGAACTTCTTTATTGGCTGAATCAGCCTATATTCACTTAGAAGGAAATGTCACCACATAGAGAAACATATTACTATAACTAAGTTTACTTATACGAATAGAATTCAACTTTGGAATTAGAAAACATTACAGATGATTTTATTGAATTTCCAAACCATTGAATAAAACCAGTTGTCCAGATGCTATTTGCCTAATGCCATTGGAACAATGTGACTCTCTTTCTCCTCTTGGAAGAGGAGCAAAATATCATTTCTCATGTCCTGAAATGTACAGAGGAGGGGGTAAAACCCTAAATTAGTTTTGGCTGAATTTCTGGCATTTTAAAATCTTTTCCATTCGAGCAAAAATATGATCTGGCATAATTGTAATGAGTAAGGTAATCTGGCCTTGAGAAGGCCTCATTACACAAGGTAATCAAATAAAATAGATTGATACATTCTATTCTGGCATGAAAAATATTTTAACCTTTTCCTGATTTATTACCCAAACTTCTGGCAATTGAATTACAGGGATAATGAACACTGCTGTGTTCTGCAAGTCATTAATAAGGGCAATATTTTAAATAGGTTTTATTAAATGAAGGATGAGACAAATGATCATTCTAAATACATCAGTTTGAACTCTAGCCAACTTGAAAAGAGAACAAGCTAAAATGAATATGTACAGTTTTTTGTTAGCATTTCTTGTGTTGCCAGTGTTGAGGAAAGAAATTTTCTACTTTCCTTACATAAACATACCAAGAAACGTGAGGTACTTTCAGGAGTGGCATTCTTGTCAACTTTCCAGCCCACCTTAGGGTTCATGTTTCATTCTAAAATGAATGGATAAGTTAGAAATGCCTGTGAGACTTCTTCCTGTTATCTGGGCAAATGTTCTCCTTTAGCATTTTTATTTCCCCAGCTTTGTTGCCTCTGTATACCGCCAACATAGCCAGGATGACACTGCTAGCATATGACAGCACTGTATGCATATTCTGCTCTGATAATAAAAATAATAGAGCCAGGGTACTCATTCAGCCCAGTGGCACCTGGACTGCATCACCATAGACTTGCGTCTATCCTTAATGTTCCATGCAGTATAGCTGTGCTGACCAGAGGTTATGGTCTCTGTCATTATTGTTGGGCTTTTATGCATCTTGTGTTTTTCTTTCAATGCCTACATACTTGCATTGGCCTGTCAGGTACATCCCAAAATTGGTTTAAATTTCATTTACCTCATATGTTCTTGATCTGGAGCTCTTGTAGTTCCAATATTATAGGATTTGTACAATACACTTGGGAGCTCTTTGAGGTCTTACTCAGATTTGTGGATTTTATTTTAAAAATAAAAAGGAAAAGACCGTCTTTTGCACTGTCTTACCTAGAATTCTATCGTGACTATAACACTATGGGATCTTACATACATATGGTAGTTATATGCAGTATAAATGTGTATCAGTCTGAGCAGAACAATACTCCCTGAGATAGTAGGAGAATCACATGCTAACTTGGGAATGAACATGAGAAGGCATCAATGCACTTGTCTCCTTAAGAAGAATGTGTCTTAACTAAATTGTATCACTTTTTCTGTATAGACTAAGTTTAATGTGAAAATACAGGCTGTGACAGCTATAAAGGAATTTTCCATGTTCTTTGGATTGCCAGAACTTGCACACTGTTTTGAGGTAAATTTACTGTGCAAGGCCTGACAGTTTCAGGCCATAGTAAAGTTTGATTTGAATGTTAATTTCAGCCCAGTATATGTAAAAGTAATACTCCAACTTCTCTGCTGCTGCTGCTACTAACACAAATAAGCAAAGAGCTTATAAAATTAGTTCTGAAAACGTTGGACCAGAAGAGTGTGGTGCCCGTGAGTAACCGTGGCTGCTGTCTCATCTCACTTACTGTCTTCGCTCCTGAAGCTCAAAGAAAGGGCTTGAGCAGGTTGTGTCCCCTCTGTTTTTGCAGTTTACTGGAGGTGGCCCCCCAGGCCCAAGCAGTCTCTGTCTCAGGGTCTCCCGACGCTTAACCAGGCTGTGATCTGACCTGGAAGGACCCACGGTGAGTCCGCTCCATGAGCTTCCTGAAGAAATCAGGTTGACATGCTGGGAACGCAAATGTGAACCGAGGTGTCATGCCTGGGGCTCACAAGTGACCTATGTGGGTCAGAGCCTTTGGGACCAAATTATCATATTACATGTATTTGGGCCTCACTAAGTTACAGAGTCAGCAAACCACTTTTGAATCACCAGCACTATTTTAATTTGCTAATTTGCCTGGAGCTGTCTTCTACCCTCCATCAGCTGAAAGAGTGATGACCAACTCCCTCCCTCCCTCCCTCCTTCCTTCCCTCCTTCTCTCTCTCTCTTCCTCCTTCCCTCCCTCTTCTCTCTCTGTCTCTCTCTCTTCTGTCTGTCTGTCTGTCTGTCTCTCTCTCTCTCTCTCACACACACACACATACACACACATTTTTTCAAAGTACAACATTAAAGATTTAATCCTGCAGACCATGTGGTCTCTCCACTCAGTCCCACCATGGTAGTGTATACTCAATACTAGAAGGATAAGCATGCCTGTGTTTCTATAAAAGCTTACTAAAAAAAATTCAAGTCAAATACTATGCTGATCCCTGTTCTAAACTGAACCCTTACTAGACAAAAGTTTAGAAAATTTCTTTCCATACTCATAGTCATTCCTCTTGGTGCAAGACCTTGCAGCACCTAGGAGAAATCTGACATTTGCAGACATGTCTTAACAGGCTGATCGTGTGACTTTGTTTGCAAGCTCAATGCTTTAGAGGGTGCAGATGCTCCCCCTTAGGTATTCAGCCAATAAACTCACTGTCAGCAGGTTAGTATAGTGCCTTAGTATAGTATGTACACTATATACTAGATATATAGTATATAGCTAGGGAGCCATACAACAGGGATTGTTACCTGCTGGTTGACCAGGTTAACATATTTTGCCTAATTCTTAAACAAGAACAGAACATTTTATTGGACTGGCTAAATGGAATATTGGGAGATATCTTTTTTTAAAAGTTTACACAGAAAAGGGTCTCTTAAAGAAGTGAACATTCCAATATATAGCATGACAACTTTGGTATTAACCCATAACAAATATCATTCACTGTTTAACGACATCCTGGTTTTATCCATAGGTTTGGCAACAGTATTTCCTTTTTAAACCTGAATTATTATGGAGAGGTTTGAAGAACATCAGGCCTTTGGCTAATCATTAACTAACCTGGAAGTCTATCTTCTGCTTGTGGCCCCTGTACTTTTTATGTGATTCGTTGTGCTAAGGCACAGACACCAGAGAACAGTCTAACCAAGGTGGCTGGAGAAGTGAACGGCCGAGTCAGTCCAGCAAGTCCACCTGAGGGAGTTTACTTTGTACTCAGCGAAGCAGGTGTAGAAGCCACCCTCCATGGGCAGCGCTGAGATGAAATCAAGTGAGACCCTGATGACCGGACAAGGCACTGAGCTGCAGAGTCATAGATATATGTCTTTCTCTCTGGAATTCTTATAGTCATTCCTCAGGGTTTTAGTCCCCCATGGTGTCTATGCTGTCTCAGACCAACTCTGTCACTTAAGTTTTTATCATTACACTTTATTTTTGGTTTATTGTTTGTTTGTTTATTTATTTAGAGAACAGTGTCTCACTCTGTAATTCAGTCTGGCTTTGAACTCAACGTGTAGCCTAGGCTGTCCTCAAACTTGCGACAGTCCTCCTGAGTCCTGGAATTACAGTCACACACCACCACACCTGTCTTTGTCACTTCTCTTGACAGATGTGTTCCAAATCCAGCTTCCCAACCTCCTTATCAATTAAGATTATAATCTTGCTGACTTGTTTTTAGCGAAAACAAACAAACAAAGCTATAAATTTTTGCCTCACCAGAAGGGTAGAACATTTATTCCTTCTTCTTTTTTTTTTATAATACCTCACTCTTGTAAATTCTTATCAAATCCCTGTCCTGCGTTTGCAATTACTCATTTTAGAAGCGAGGTTACTCCTAGCAACCAGCAGCTTACCTAAACTGCATTGGTTTCAGTGTTCTCTTAAAAAAAAAATTTCTGTAAATCAATTTCTAAAGAGCTTTCATCCCCTACATGGCAAAACATATATAAACAACAATTCAAATTTAGAGTTTAATGAGGCCTTTCAACAGAGGTTTAAAATAGTTCCATAGCCTGAGTTATTTTGAGATTAAACAGAATTTCGGGTACTGGTTAAAAGAGGAGTGTAATTTGCTTTTATGGGTTCCTACAGTTTCATTTAATAAAATTCATCCAGTGAGGCTCAGTGGCACTGAAGTCAGAGGCGGGGCTGTGAGGAGCACTTGTGAGTGTGTTGTAGGGCACTGTCTGGGGCTGGGAGATAGTGCAGCAGGCATCGAGCCCCCTGTGCTGCCACAGCTCCATGATTCCCCCTCCCAAACTGGAGAAGACTCTATTACACCCCACAGAACTCAGTGGGAGCCAGTCAAGCCTTTTGGTTTTCAAATTAGGAAAGATAAAAGGGAAGAGAGTATTAGTAGTAGATGCAGGGGGAGTGTTTCGTGAAAACTATCCATTTTTCATTTAAGGAAAAGTAATTAGTTCCTTTTGTTAGATCTAAAAATCAAGAAATAGAGATTCTTTTGATAGACTGATAGAAAACTAGTGATAAAAATATCCTGTACATCTCCTTTCCTGAACAACATGTCAAGTTTTGCTTCCAAGAAGCCACTGTACTCTCTTGTACCTGTGTGGTCATTTACAGAGTATTCTTTTTATAGATATCATCTCATTGATAATTGTAATGACTAGGATAGTTGTCAAAATATGTACTACTTTTCTTATTTCACAAGTGAAGAAATGGAGGCTTAGAGAGGTATTGAATATACTTCAGTCTGCAAAACACAAACAGTGAGATTTAGAACCTGAATTTGAGCCTAGTTTTTATGACTTCAGGATTCAGCCCCAATGTCTTCTCTGACCATGTGCTTCTGTGCAATCCATCCTGAATAGTGCTATCTCTGTACTTGTCATAGACAGAAGGAAATCACATCAACATATTCAGGATTGCTGGGTAATTGGTACTTTGTGAGGGACGAGAGTAATTTCTTCAAACTTCACTTGGTTTGAAGCACACATAACACAGTCAGTTTTACACGGCTTTGGAGTAAAAGGCCAAGGCATATTGCATAGCTATGCAGGCAGCTGCCATCAGTAGTAATTATCCATGTTTTACACTTCCACCTTCTCTAGAGAGATAAATATAAATGTATGTATTTATTCATGAAGTTAACTCTCTAAATTCTTCAACAGTGATTTTTAAAATGCTGCAGCTCTTTAACTTTCAGTGTTTAGTTGGATATTTTCTAAGAAACTTGTAGCAAAAAAAATAGATAAGAATAAAAATAAAATAGTCAAGGAGGCCTTTTCATGATGGGAAATTTCCTCACAGAAACAAGTTTTGAAACTCTTCTACTATTTAAATGACTGTCTTCAGATCAGAGACAACCCAGACTATCACCTTGGGACATTTCCTGCTCTCTTAATCTTAGAAGAAGAGAAAAAATAAGAACAGAACATTAACTTTTGAAAGATGGAAGTCATACATGTATGTAGATTGCTTACTTCTTTTGTATACATGTAGGGTTTAGACACCTAGAAAAAAATGTAGCGAGAAATCAAGTCCCACTTTCATCTTTCAAGCTATACATGTCCAAGACAAGAAGAATAGGAAAATCCCAGGATGGAATCCTGCCTGTGTTATTTTTAGAGATTTACAAATATACAGATTTCACTTGTGAAATTTTTAAACATTATCAGTATTTTTAAACATTATCAGACAATGAGCTTGTCTCTGACTAAGTCAACTTAATGATGTCTTCATTTAGTCATGCAGCTTAGAAGACTAGAGCAGCCATTAGAAAAGAAGGTAGATATAAGCCTCCCAGAGTCAGTGTCTCTTAATCCTACCTGCCTCGGTAGTTCCTCCGTGGAAGAGCTAGGAAGGATAAGTGAAGCAGGGGACATACAGGTGAATTATGAATACAAAAGAGAAATGTGAATATTTGTGAACTAAACTCAAAGCATGGATGATTTAATACCAGTTAAAACACTTGCTTTATTTTCGTTTTAAACAAAGCAAACTCTATTCCTTCCATGGTTAGGAGTTAAAATAATTTATGGCCTTTCATGCGTTCTTTTTGTCTTCCTAATCAAGAGCTCAGTGGTAAGTACTTTCCCTGGCAAACTGTTTTCTGAATGTGTTAGAAAATCGCACCTGCCAAAACTGGACTGGCGCTCGTTCCGCTTCATGGGAAGGAAGCTGTGACGAAGGCCCCTCTCCTGGCTCGCGCAGCCTGCCAAGGTCTAACACAACAGAAGAGCAAGGCAAACAAGAAGGAGAGACATGATTCAGGAGTGGGACAAAGCATTGGCGCCCGAGGCACTAAGCCTATTGGCTTCCAAAGAATTTGGCAGAAAGGCTTTGACCACCCATGTGATTTTATCTTCTCATTTTAGGAGTAATTAGCTTAATATGGCACACTGTAGTGAAGGCTTTCATTGAAAGGCACTATTTAAACATCTTTTTCTGAATCACCAAGATAAGAATGGAGCAAATGAAGAAGACAAAAATGTTCACTTGTATACAAAGCTGCTACCCTCAATTCTTGAGAATTGTAGCTAGTGGCTAATTATACTGACGTTTTTCTATGGTACAAAAATGTGGAAAATGCAAATATAATTTCTCAGCTAATTATTTCATTACATGGAAGTGACATGTGTGAGGTGATAAATTTCCATTGTCTTTATGAGAACTAGCAGTTGTGGACTTTAACACTGAAACTTTCAGGAAGTGCATTTGCCCGATGACTTCTCTGAGTAGGCTCTCTGGTTATGTTCGTGTGTACAGTATGCTTTCTTTTGGGCTGGGGATTTACCCAGTCACGCTGCATCCGTCTTACAAGTACAAGGCCTACAGTTTGATCCCCGGTACCAAAACAAAAGGAAAAACAAAAAAAAAATATACACTTTCTTTTACCAGACATCTTCCTGTCACATTAGTTAGTGATATTTATATCAGCAGGTTCCTTCTGCTGGGAGAACCTAACGGACAGGAGAGGCTCGTTGGCCAACCTCTCTTTTTACACACAGTACACCAGTTGTCTCATAAATTGTGGTTGTTACGGTTCAGAGCTAAAATGTCCTTCCTCGTGTGTCATGTGTTCAGAGGTGGGGGTTTGGGGTGGTAACTGGATCAGGGGCGAGCTCTACTTATCTGTGGATTCGTCCACTGATGAGCTCATGGCCGCATGTGTCCTTAGGAAGTGAAGCCTGCTGGGAGATGGGTCTCTGGAGTCATGGCCTGGAAGGTTACAGTCTCAGTCCCTTTGTCCGTCTCTCCTTCTGCCTCGCCCTGGGCTGTGTGGTATTTCCCCACCGATCTACCACACTGTTTTGCCCGAGCCTGCCGGACAAAACAGCGGGTTTGCGAAGTCGAGGGGTGCGGCTGAGAAAAGAAAGAAGACAGAATAATGGGATCGGGAGGACCTCAGTCAATGCTGAGCAGGCCCCGAGTTTGTTCACAGTGCTGTACTTATACAGATTTCAAGGACACTAGTGACGTTAGAAGCAGCTGACAATTGTCTATAGTCACAGTTAGAGACTTGGAAGCAAAGAACTGCAGAGTCAGTAAAAAAAAAAGAAAATAGTGTTTTAACTCTTACACCTGGTCTACAACTAGTTCTTTCTTTCTGAGATGTAACTTCCCTATCGTCTACTGTCTGAAGGCCACTTGTGCCAATTCCAGTCTATTGGATAAGCTGTCTAGAGACAAGAATAACTTTATTCTCAGCACATCACAAAGGAGTTTGTTGATCAACCCAATCGCTAAGGAAAGAACAGCAAATTCTTAAATGAGGAGCAGACGGAGAATAACCTTGGGCCAGAGGTTGTTTACCTCTTGTCGCCACTGATCCGGCACCCAAGGCAGCAGCTAGACAGATGCCATTATTCAGGATGAGGCTGCAGTCCTCTTGGGAGCTGGGCAGCACTGTTCACAGCGCAGACCTTCTCACTGCTAGTGAGGGCAGCACCCAGGGCAGATCTCCAGGCCTCACAGTGACGACCCCCAGGTCGCTTCCCACACTGTTTCTGCCTTGTGATCAGCCAGCCATGGACTGGATCCTCTGAATCATGAGCTGAAATAAACCTTTAAGTCTAGTATTTTCCCAGTGAAGGGAAAGTAACTAATATAGTGGTGAAACTCCTTTTACTTTAAAAAACAAAATAAAAACAACCATAGACTCGTTCTATTTTTAAATGTTACAGAGCAACCTAATGTTAAATATTATATTCTTTAGTTTAAATTATAACATAGTAGAGCTTGAGGGAGGAGAGAGTAACACTGAAGAATGACAAAGTGAGAGGATTTGAAGACGTCAAATATTTCATCACTATTTCATTAGGGTTAGAAGTACAACTAGGGTTAATACAAGTTTTCAGGAAAAATGACACTACATTAAATGGGAGTTTTTAAACTGACAATCCTTAAATCTTGTGTCTTTAGAAGCAATCTATGCCTAGATTGTCTCGACACAGAGTCTGAAGATTTCTCTGAATATCATTTCATCATTAGCAGCGATACCTCAGCACTGGGGTTCTGGGTCACTTTGGGTTCTAGGTCAGTTTGTGCTCCTTGTTTTAACAAGACACTAACAATGCATTTTGGAGCCTAACAGCCTGATCATGGGGAGAAAATACAGCTTGTCTCTCTGTACCTTCAGTTTGGCTAAGTTTTTACAACTTAATTTTTAATGTTAGTATTTCCTAAAACCAAATAGCTTAAGTTGAAAATCTAAGGGAGCTTTTGACAAATTGTTCAGGACATGAGTATGAAATCTTCGTGATGTGTGTCTGCTAACCTTGAACACTCTAGGGTCTATTCTGAATACTTGGTGATTTCTACTGCTCTTAATTGTTCTGCCTCACATATGAAAATCCATCTGTGTACATCAAAACTTTATGCAGAATTTTAATAAATAATTAGAGACTTGAACTTAAATTTAATGATCTGTGTTGCTACCAGTATAAATAATGTGAAGTGTGAAATGAATTACCAGAGGCCTTTCTGTGTGAGGAAATTTGCATATGAACAAGAAATGACTACAGTTCATGGACTTTCTTTGCCCTATGTTTGGCAAATTTCTTATGGAACACATCAACAGCAAGATACATAATAATTTCCAAGATGTTGAAACAGGTGGAAAATCTGGTTTTTATAATGAAGAAAATCTTCTGAGTATTTGTTAAATCTGATGGCAGAAATAGGTAATACAAAAAACAGAAGAGTAGAATTTAAATTGTGTTTTGATTCCTGATTTGCCTGAGATATCCCATTTTTACCCATGGTTCTGCATAATTACTGCTGGCATTTGTTTTACTTGCAAATGTGTTCTTGCTTAGATGGCAACTTAAATAGTTACTGTACTTACTGCTATTCTTTGTTGCAGTAGTTTAAATCTAAACTATCACCCAAACTGTCATGTGTTCAGAGGAAGGGTTTTGGAAGATGGGATAACGAGGGTGCTACACTCCTGAGTGGGTTAACCATTGAGGTGTTCATGCCTGAAAGTGCACTTAATAAGTACGGCCTGGATGAAGGAGGTGGTGACTGGCAGAGCACCTTTGGAGGGTAGAAATCTGGCTCTGGCTCTTCCTGTTCTTTCTGCTTCCTCGTTCCCATGGACTGCACCTCTGAAACTGGAAGCCAAAATAAACCTCTGGTTCTCTAAGTTGTGTGTAGCAGGCACTCTGTCCAAGTGATGAGAAAGCTACTAGTACATTCTTGCTTTTGATTATAAGTTTCAAGAGAACAGAATAGCTTAGTATTTACATACCTTTGACTACATATGATAGGTTCACATAATCCTCAGAACAACTTTGTTAAATTTAGGTCTTTCTGTTGTTGAAGACAACTGGAACCTCACAGATTAAATGGCTGTCAAGCTAACTTAGTTATTATGTGACAGAACTAGGACTCCAACCCGGATGTGCAGAGCAGACTAATTCTGGTGAATATAACAACAACAGAAATGATTATCCTCCTTACCTGACTAATAAAGCTGCCATTTGCTAGGGGAAGTCCTTTACCATTCTTTATACCGTGGACTACTTTGGCAATCTGGTAAAACATATGCAAGTCTTCTCAAATAATGTTTATTGGTGCGTAAAATAATATATAGTAATGCCCCATTTCACAAATGCTCTGTTTATAGACAGTTTTGTGCACAAACAGGAGCTTGGATAGAGTTTTTCTTCCATCTGGAAAGTCCACACTGGTTAACAAACAACCACAATTATCTTCTAAACACAAACACAAATACAGCTATCTTCCCCCAAATTATAAAACAAATTAAGTTTACAAACCAAAGAACTACTGCATATTATTGTGTTGTTAAAATATGAATTTTGTTAATAATTATCTAATTTTTAAACTAAATTTATGATATACTTTAAATAGTTTTTCAAAAAAAATCCATCAACTGGGCTAGAGATTTAGCTCAGTGGTTCCAGTGCCTGCCTCGCAAGCACAAGGTCCTGAGTTCGATCCCCAGTAACCACATACAATGCTGGGCATGGTGACTCAACCACCAGCAATCAACATCACATACCACAGTGCCATGTGTGGTGGCTCATGCTTGTAATTCCAGCACTTGGGAGGCAGAGACAGGAGGACTGCTGAGTTCCAGGTTTGCCTGGGCTACATAGTGAGCTCAGGGCCAGCCTGAACTGCAAAGAGAGACCCTGTCTCAAAAAAAAAAATCTATCAACTAAGATCTTGAAGTATAATTCGTACTAGAATTTCAACAGAGTGATGAGCATAAAATTCAACTTTCTGCAGTGAGTCTAAGGTGATATGAAAACATCTGTGATTTCTATTGGTAATAAAATGACAGGTTCTCCTAACACCACTGTTATGGTTTATACCTAGATATCCCCCACACACAGCCTCACGCATTGATAGGTGGGGCTTTGGAGAGATGACCGGGCTTAGTCTACTGATGAGTTTATAGCTAAATGTGATGTTGGGAGAGGAAGTCTGGTGGGAAGAGGTGCTCACTATGGGTGTGTCCTGGAAAGGTCTGTCTCCCTCCTCCTCCTCCTCCTCCTCCTCCTCCTCTTCCTCCTTTTCTTCCCTGATCCCTGTTTGCTTCTCACTGCCATACCATGAGCTCCTTCTCCTTGCCGTGCCTCTCTGCCGTCCCACCCTGCCTTGGAGTCAGCAGACTACGGACTGAGACCTCTACAGACTGTGAGCCTAAACGAACCTTTCCACCTAGAGTGGTGGTATTGTGTCTCAGCAAGTAGGAGATGACTAAGGCAACTATTATGGCTTATTGCTTACACTCATAACTAAAGGAAATTCTAAGTTTCAATTAGGAGTTAATGCAAATAAAGATATGATTTTCTTCTAGTTCAGGTTCAGAGCCCCACTCTACGGCTAAAATTTCCCCCAAAGGACTCCAAAATTTTAAAACGCCTTAGAATAAACCTACAAAATGATTATCCCCAGGGGCCGGAGGGTTAGCTCAGTGGTTCCGGCGCCTGCCTCGCAAGCGCAAGGACCTGAGTTCGATCCCCGGTAACCACATATAATGCTGGGCGTGGAGACTCATGCCCACCAACAATCAACACCGCATACTACAATGCCGGACGTGGTAGCTCACGTCTGTCATCCCAGCACTCGGGAGGCAGAGACAGGAGGATTGCTGAGTTCGCGGCAGCTTGCCTGGGCACCATAGTGAGCTCAGGGCCAGCCTGAACTACAAAGCGAGACCCTGTCTCCAAAAAGCAAAAAAAAAAAAAAAAATTATTATCCCCATTTTATATTAGAAAACTGAGCCCCAGATTAATTAATTGACTTGCCTGCTACTTTTCACCTACTGGCCAGGAAGTGCATTCAATGATGTCAGCATGTGCACAGCACTTCCTTTGACCTGAGGTGGCAGTCACTAGGGAAGTGGGAATTACTACCCTGCTCTGAGGCTGGCAACCTCCTCAGGACTCTTACCTTAGTCACCAGCAAAGCCTTCAATCACCAGAGACACTTCCTGGAGAAAGCAAAAAGCTAAAGGACTGTGAAAGAGGTCTGTGTGCCTAATTGTGTTTCTTTCATTTTGCCTTGAGCATTTCTAATGCTCAGTCTGCCCTGAGTGGTCCTCAGGTGGCTTTCCAGAATGGTCATTATTTCCAACATATTTGATGCTATTTTCTACCATAGCTATTTTCCCTTTCTACCTTTAGGTGATTACTGATGCTGTTTATTACTATTCTCAGATGAGGGAAATTGTTTTTCTCCACCTTAGCTCAATACAGATACCTATTTGAATTTTTTTCTATAATCACTATAATTCCTTAGACTCCTTCTATCTAAACTACACCTATTAAATTATCTTAAATCTTCTCAAACCTAAATTGCCTCATCTATTTATTATTTGCCTTCATTTTGCCTGAATACTTTAAACTTTAAAACTTAGAAAGTATAGGAAGTGATTCTTAAAGCTCTGAGTGGTCCCAAGATGCATTTATTAGCTTCTGTAATTGAGTCTTACTAATTATACTGTATTGTTAGAGTTTGTTGCACTAACTTTAGCATAAGAATCCTTAAGCTTTTAAGAACACATATTTAACATTTTTAGAATTCCACTTAGCTTTTGGTTTGCCAGTTCAGTTGTTATTCCTTGCCACCTTCTCCCTGTGAATGGTAGCCATATCATGTCGGCACAATGGGCACACGGGCCATTTTCATGCTTAGTGGTCAAATGGCAACAGCAGAGGATCTGCTAGGAATGTGGTCCGGCCCAGGCTCACCTGAGAATAGGAAACTTTTGCAAAGAAGCCTCCACAGAGATGCATGGTCCCAGATGTACAGGAAGCCAGATGGAGTCAGGCCGCCCAGGCCACTTACGCAGTGAGCCTGGAGCTGTGGGGCGCTCCCGAGCAGAGGAGTGGCACGACCAGAACTAACTGTAGCGTGAGCGTTCTGCTTCTGATGAGAGTGGGTGGGCTTGAGCAGAGCAGAACTGAACCAAAGCAGCAACCCCGGTGAGAGTGGGTGGTGGCTGAGACTGAGCTGGCGGCAGCAGAGGGTGACTAGGTGTCGGGCTGCAGATGTATTTTAAGGAAAGGGTCAGCAGGCCCTGATGGTGCATCGTTTTAGGACTGTGAAAGAGAGAAAGCGAGTGGGACCCACAGTTTGGGGCCTGGGCGAGTGCCACGGAAGGAGAGGAAAGTGAAGTGGCGATCAGAAGCTCAGCTTTGGACACCTTCAATCCCAGGTGTCAGACGCTGACATGGAGAGGCCAGTGGGCAGCTTGGGTAGGACGCAGGGGAGAGGTGTGTGGTGTGACCAGCCAAGGACGTGTCGTTTTCTCCACGTGTGTGCTCCATATAAATCTATAATCACCCTTGCCCGCTCTGCTCACCCCTTCTCCTGGCCAGTCGAAGCTCAGCTCGTGTGCTTTCCCCACCTCTGTGGTTACTGATTTTGTCCTTCAGGGAATACAGTGCCCTATAAGTCCCCATCTTCCTCTTGAAAATGCCTTGGTTTCTGAGGCCAGGATTTTCCGCAGGCCTCCCCATCCCATCCTCATGAGCCTCGCTGGGAGTTACTCCCCCTGAGCTGCTTTCTCTCTCCTTCTGATGTGGCATTATCTTCTTCTTACAGCAAGTCATCTCCGACACTCACATGGCCCAGTCATCTTCCAAATACCTGAGACGTGTATGGTCCTCTTTAGATCTAAATCTTAACGGTGGGATCTTTGGGTTAATGGGTAACTTGTCCAGTCTTTTTAAAGGTTCTGTACAATGTTCCACAGAACACTTGAGGTTACTTTACTCATAAGATCAAATATGTAGCCAGGCTTCCCCCAGAGTCTTCCTGGCCAAGGTCATTTCTTCCATTGCTTTTACACCTCTCAGCAGATTCAGAGAATGGCTTTTGGCTCTCTTCATAAATGTGCTCCTGAACCCACCTCAGCATGGGCACAAATACAAAGCTGACTCTTCAATTTTTTTTTAAAAAAATGTTAAATTTAACTTTCCCATGTAATCAAGTTAGGTATAAACACATGGATCTTCTTTGAAGCAATATCCTAAAATGTTCACTCAGTCAACAAGTAGTCACTGAGCACCAGCTCTGCTGTTCCAGACAGCAGTCCCCTGTGTGGCTAAGCACCATACTTGCTCCCAGGACATATTTGTACAAAACTTGTTTAACTTGAACTTGAATTCAACAGGGAGCCCCGAATTGTATCGGAAGCCTTGTTTTCTAAGCAGCTTGGCTGGGCCCCGCGATCAAAGGTAGCCTGTACAACGTGTGTGGAAGCTGGAGCTGGCTCTCAGCTAGGCTGCTCTCCCCGGGGGTGTCCCCACCTGAAGGAGGCTTCCCTATGTAAGTAATCATAGGCTTGCAAAAGACCAAGTGGAGGCTGTGAGTCCTCTTGGGCCCCACATCATATTGTCATATGTGGTCTCTTCTACCAAAGTCTGTTGGTCAAAAAAAAAAAAAGTCAAAGTGCCAGCCAGATTGAGGTGAGGAAACAGATTGCGCCTTTTGGTGAAAAGGAATAGAAAGGTCACCTTACAAAAGGGCAGCCATACAAGGAAGGGAGGGATATCTAGACATTAAGTGGTGTATCGTAGGTGATGACACAAGAAAAAAGTCCCCTTCTTCAGGGACTACAGCGAGGCTCATGCCCATGTATAGAACGGCTTTGCTTCGTACCCAGTAAAATGGAAAGCAAGTGAGGGGGTTGAGGTGAGGAACAGGATCCTCTGGGTTAAATTTTTTTTCTTAGGATATCTATATAGAAAATAGGTGGAAGGGTGCAAGTGTGGAAGCAGGGGGACAGCTGCGAAGCTGCTCATTTCCAAAAAACAAAATTGATTCTAATTACACGTTGTGATATGCTGAAAGAAGAATGTGTTTATTTTTAAAGTAAATTTTTAAAGTTGTGTCAGAACAAATATTTCTTTAATCATTTCAAGAGATTTTAGTTATTAATTACAATTATAATTATGGGCATTAGATAGTAACACATTGTTTAAAACATACACTAAAAATGTTCCTCATTAATTTAAATGAAACATAAAATTAAGGATTTTGCAGTATGATTCACATTTACTGTGATACTCCGTAGGAGCAGAGAGCTGGTGCTGGAGAGCAGGTCTCTTTTGAAAACAGAGCCGACAGGATTTGTTGATAGATTGTATTTTGGGTATAAAAGCAAGACTGCCGTCAAGAAGAACTCAGCATTTTTAGACACAGTGACTAGGAGGATGTTATTGCTGTTTGTCCACTTGCCCCATTCTTTAAGAGGGAGGCAAGAAAACCAAAGAAAGAAGAAAGTCATGTGAAGCAGTGGCTGGCGGAGTAAAACCACCATGGTGAGAGACACCAGCCTAGGAGTGAGGCTCAGCCCCGGCTGTCAAGGGAAGGGAAGGAAGGCTTTTTAGCTCTGTCAGACTTATTTTGGGCTAAAGCCTCCATAACTTTTAAGAGAATCAATCTGCATTGGTTTAAATTGAATTTGTGGAGGGGGAGTTGTTTTGTTTTGTTCTGTTTTTTGTTTGTTTGTTTTGAGATAGGGTCTGGCTTTGCAGTTCATGCTGGCCCTGACCTCACTATGTAGCCCAGGAAAGCCTTGAATTCAGCAATCCTCCTGCCCCTGCCTCCCTAGTACTGGGATTATAGGTGTGAGCCACTATGCCTGGCACTGTGGTGTGCTATGCAGTACTGATTGCTAGTGGGCGTGAGTCACCACACCGAGTATTGTTGTGTGTGGTTACCAAGGATCAAACCCAGGACCTTGCTCTGCTAGGCAGGTGCCAGAACACTGAGCTAAATCTCTACCCCGAATTTGTGTTAATTTTAAAAATAATCAGATATCTAAGTGGAGATGCTGAATAGCTGCTGGATGTGAGTGTTAAATTCAGGATGGAGACATGAAGATATCAATTTGAACTTTATTACCAAATACACTTGCTTAAAACCATAAGCTTGGTTAAGGATTTAGTGACTGTGAACAAAGGAAAGAAGAGGCTTCTTCCCTCTCTCTGACCACTTGAACTTCTAGAGGTTGGAAAGATGAGAAAAACAGCTAAGAAAAATGGATGGGAGCATCAAGTGAGGACAGCCAAGACTCTGAGGTCCCAGAGGCAAGGAAAAGAGATGTTTCCAGTACAAAACAAGAGTCAAGTGCAGCTGTACTGAATATTTGCAATTTAATGCTCACTAGTGATCTTTACTTTGACATCTTCCCTTAATTCCCATAAAACTACCAGGAAGGATAATTGCTACTTGAGAAGGGGATACTCTAAAACATGCTTATATTGGGCCGGAGATTTAGCTCAGTGGTTCTGGTGCCTGCCTCACAAGCGCAAGGTCCTGAGTTCGATCCCGATCCCGGTAACCACATCCAGTGCTGGGCGTGGTGACTCACGCCCACCAGCCATCAATACCACATACCACAGTGCCGGGTGTGGTGGCTCACGCCTGTCATCCCAGCACTCGGGAGGCAGAGGCAGGAGGATTGCTGAGTTCGAGGCTTGCCTGGGCTCCATAGTGAGCTGAGGGCCAGCCTGAACTACAAAGTGAGACCCTGTCTCAAAAAAAAAAAAAAAAAAAACATGCTTATATTTGTTTTTGTTGTTGTTGTTTTAGTGGTTACCTGTCTTGGAACACTACTTCTATGTGGATGCTTAGAATCGTGTCATTCATTTATTCACTAGCCAGGTATTTTAAAGTGTCCCCGGCCTAGGTCTTGGGAATTTTCAAGTGAACTAGTAAGATCTCTTTTCCCACAAGAGAAGCATTTCTCTCAGGGAAAACATCACCTCTTCTGCCAAGATTTCACTACTGTTTTCAGTAAGCACCCTCTCTTCTTTGTACAGTTTTGTAGAACTCATTGCTTGTAATAAAACAGCCAGTTATCTTCTCTGCTGCTTAACTCTGCCCTCCTATAGGACAGTGTTTCTATGTTGGTTTTCTTTCTATACAAACTCCTATATTAGGAGGTTGGCAATATGATTTATTGTTAAAACCAGGAAAGCTTTGGACGAGAATGGAGGCCTAGTGAGTGATCATACCAAGACAAAGGCCATAAACTGAGACTGCCTGTGGCAAGCCGGGAAGTATGGCTCCCCTAGTCCTTGGTTATTGTTTCAACAATTACTGAATAAATATATTTGCCTCCTGAAGAAACATTTACTGAAATGTGACTAAATATTTTGCTTTAGTTGACGATCAATATGTTGGATATTTCCAACATATTAGGAAAAGTGTTTCTTCATTTGTTGCCTAACTTATTGTAGACCCTGTCTGTTATTTTTCTTAATGTTCCTCATTTGAAGAGCCAAGAAATAATTCCTCTTGGAAATGAGTGCTTGGAAAATATTGCTTTTGGAACTAATGATATTCTTCCTTGCCCTACACAATGATTGCTCTATAATACATCAGTCTTTTCCTTTACATTGGAAGCCACAAGCTAGAACTAAATTATATCTTTAAGTTGCTCCTGGGTCATGTCAAAATGTTCCCAGTTAGGATTTTTTATTTATCTTCAAGCATTTATGGAGCATCCAGTGTATGATGAGTGCTGTTTATAAGCTAGAGATTCAACAGAGATTAACACAGATTTGTTCCTTGTCTTCCTGCCATCTTGGTTTATGAGTATTTACCTAGTTGGTCTCTAAATATGGCCACAGGATAACTTTAATTTTATTGGTACATGTTACATACACATTATGACCACAGTTGACAATGAGTTTTTACCAGTACCTGGCAAAACTTAATTCTCATTCTTCCCATTCCCCTGTTCCTCCAAATCCCCCCTTCCCTATATACATAGGATAGCTTTTACAGGAAGCATTTAATTCTTTCCGGAGCAAGGCGAGTATAAAAAAAAAAAGGTGAATGAAGTTCAACAGGCCACGCATATTATATCAGGGTGCTTCGTGTTCATCATGGAACACAAGGAAGGGAGGGACTTCTAGACATTAAGTGGTATATCATAAGTGATGTCACAAGAGTGGACATATTTGCACATAATTCTTTTCCATGATGTTTCAAACCTACTGCAGTGCTTTTAAAAGAGGAAGAAAGTTACATTTAAGAAAATATAATTATTTCTAAAGTTATTCTAGCATCTTTACTAATATTAGTAAATAGTGCTTGGTCAAATATGACATGATAAAATTGTCAGAATCCAATATTCCATTGATAAAGGAGAATTTATTAACTGGGTCTTAATATGATGTGAACTTGCACTGAATAATTTAGTTCTCAAGTATATAATATTTTGCAAGACAAGAAAAGAATTCATACTGTATTATGAAAAGAAATAACCTACCTGCTTATGAGGAGATTAAATCTTCTGTCATTATACCCTTAGGGGAGAAAAACATACAAAGGCCGGTAGAGTCTAGTCAAGAGGAAGGCAAGAGAAGTCAAGCAGAAAGCACCCTCCTGTCTGGGATTCCAACACCATCAAGCACAAGAAATACAACTTTCTGCTGATTTAGCACATCACAGTGTTAGAGAAAGCGGGCTGATGGAAGGGAGGGCTCCTGTGCCAGTCCCATTCTTACCTTTCAGACCTGTGGGAAGAACATGGGAGCTGGTAGAGAGCAGAAGAGGCTGACAGCAGGTGACATGGGTGGGAGAGGACTGAGCGGGACAGAGAAGGCAAAGGTCCAGAAGGCTGCTTTCACAAAGCCATCTATGTGGGACATTTCTCTCCTATAACTGCATATAAAAATGAGTCTGAAGCCAATAATATAAAACACTTAACCAGTGTACGGTAATTTTTTAAAAATTAATTTTGTGATCTTGAGTCACACTAGTTCTATCGATTACATTGCTACAACATCAGAAATAAATAAGAAACTGTGATAGATACTAATGTGCCATATAACCCTCTTAAAAGTGTATCTACCAAATGCCCTGGATATTGGTTTTGTTTTTTGTTTACTGATACTGAAATCAAAAGTGAATATAGTCCTATTTTGTAGATAAGTAAAATACATCTTTAGCCAATGTTCATGCCATAGTTGTACCCTGCTGGTGTACTATTGTTACTATAGTGACATTTATAGAGGTTTCATATATTTCCAGTAAGTTTAAAGATTATCCAGGACCTTGACTAGCACAAGAGGAGAATTTACTGAAATCTAGAGTACTTCAAATGACATTGTAAAAATGGAATTGCCTAAAGACACAGGTTTGTGACACAACAGAATATCTCGGTGCACACACACTGAGCGACAGGGCTGGAAAGAGGTCTCCGAGAGCTACTGATTCTGCCTCCCATCTCCAGACAAAGTGGTGGCTAACCCACAGCAAGTGCCTGCAATTTCAGTATTAATGGAACTTGCCCAGTATTGCCCATTTCCCCAAGCTGTAGCCAGCTTAGCTGTCAAATGAAAATAACTTATGGCACTTTGCTTTGTTGTCATTCTTTTCCCAGATCTCCCTTGGGCACTCAAGGCTGCTCAGAACTGAATGCCAGAGACTGGCAAAATAAACGTGTAAACTTCAGGGTAGACATGACCGGAAAGCAAAGCCTGTATTTGACCACATACTAGGAGAAACCTCTTCATCTGTTACCCTAGTAGGACAACGGTTCGAGCTACTGCTTTTGGAAGATCCGCTACATTCACCTCTACAAGAGGGATGTCCAGGGCTAGTGGCACAGCTGGTAAGGCTGATCACAGGGGCTCAGCACACACATCGTGAAGTGATCTGCTTTTCACTTGTTTTAGCCAAACACCTGACCAAACAGCATCATCTGCAAACTATCAACATTTAGTGGAATGAGAAAGGGTTACTGAGGTTTATACTCTGTGTCAGTGTAGACTTTTTTTTTTTTGAAGATTGAATTGATGAAGCTACATGATTAATTCAAATAATCGGGAGGCTTTGTCCTTTTCATTTGATTTTAGAATTTCATTGTCATTTTAGGTCCAACCCAAAGACATGTTGAGAAATAATAGAAAATTTGCTTGTTTTTTCATCAGTTGTCCCCTCTAGGTTTTTAGAATAAATATTTTTAAACAAATTTATGAGTAAAGAAGGAGCCAGACTTGGGGGGAGAGAAGATATTATTGAACTTGAGTCTGTCTTTCTGAAGAATTGGCTGGGATTTTATAGGAGCAAAGAACACAAGCATCATCCTTGTGTTTGTATTAAGAAGTAAGAATTATTTTAATTAATTGATTTTATTGGTATATTTTATATACACATAATGATCACAATTGACATTGAGAATTTGTACCAGTATATGATGACATGACTTAAATCTCATTTTTCTCATTCCCCGGCCCTCTCTATAACATCCCTACCCATATATACATAAGCTTTGTTTCCTTTTTTGTCATCACATCTTTCCCCATATTATTTACCCCTACCCCCTTTACTCTTTTTTTTTATAAATTGAATTCTTTATTGGTACAATTTATATACATCTCAAAATCATGTATAACATTGGGAAATTTGTACCAGTATATGACACAAGTTAATTCTCATTTTTACCCATATCCCTATCCACCCACACCTCCTCACCCCCTTTATACATGCTCCTTCATTTTCTTTCTGTATCATATTTATTCCTTCCCCTCATCACATTCCCACACCAAGTTTCCTATATAAATTTTGCACTCTATAAAAGCTGTCATACTTTCTAAAGCTCATTTGCATCTACAGGTGTTCATGTCAAAGAGAAGATCCGGTCCCCTTTACCCTTTGAACATTTTCTGTTTCACAATATATATCATACCCTGTAGAACTCATTTATACCTTCAGTTTCTCATACCAGAGTAAAGATACAGTATTTACACAACTGTGACCTATTTATTTCACTTATGAGTATGTCCTCAAGGTATGTCTATTTGAGCATGAATGACTCAAATTTATCATTCTTTATGGCAGAGTAATACTCCATTTCATTTAAAAACAAACCCACATCTTCTTTATCCAGTCTCCAATTGATGGGGATTTGGGTTGCTTCCAAGATTTAGCTATCACAAACTGAGCTTCTATAAACATGGATGTACATATGTTGCTGTGTGGTATGAATCCTTTAATTCTAACCTGGCAAAGACTAAATCTAGATCTGTCTTTTTCACCATGCACTAAAGTACAATCTAAGTGTATTTGAGATTTAAATATTAAAACAGAAACGCTAACCCTGCTGCAAAACAGGTTAGGTAGAACTCTTGGAAACATTGGTTAGGGAAAGACTTTATGAAAAAAACTTCTATAGCACAAGAACTAGCAGAAAGAATCAACAAATGGGATCTCTTCCTATTAAAAAGCTTCTGCATGGCAAGAGAAACCACCAGCACAGCAAAAAGACAACCAACAATTTGGGGAAAAAAATTTTACCAGCTATTTCTCAAAGGGCTACTCTCTAGAATATATAAAGAGATTTTAAAAATCAGCCCCCCCATTTAAAGACTCAAAAATGGGCATCTGAAATTAACTGACACTTTTCAGAGGAAAAAGTAAAAGCAGCCAAGAAGCATATGAAGAAATGCTCGGTATCACTGGTCATTTGAGAGATACAGATGAAAACAACACTGAGATTTCATCTCACGCCACAAAAAATGGCTGCTATCCCAAAGTTAGCCAGCAACAAGTGCTGGCGAGGCTGTGGGGAGAAAGGACCCCTCCTCCACTGCTGGTGGGATGTAGACTGGTACAACTACTACGGAGATCAGTGTGGAGATTCCTCAAAAAGCTAGGATCAGGGCTCTCATTTGACCCTGCTACTGCCCTGCTAGAAATGAGAATTTTAAAGCATGCAATATGTATTTAAAACAGGTTTCTTCTTTTTAATCTTGTGTTTCACCCAAAGAATGATAATGGTTACCAAATTGGTTTTTTGGCAGAGTGACCTGAAACTTGAAAAAAGAAGTGTAAGGTATGACTATAGTACATGACAAAGTTATAAATCCTCACCCTTGAGCAGCTATTAGTTAATCCAGTGATCTCACCCTAAGAGATTATCCAAGAGCGTTCCTCTGCACTGCATTCTGTACATTACATGGTAATGAATGAGTTTCCGTGGATCCTACTAGAAAAATGTCTCCTTTATTGAGAAAACGATGGGAGGGTGTAGATAATATCTGGGCTTATGTTTGAAAAGCTCAGCCTCCTCGTCTGTGCGCTGGGGATTGTCTCAGTCAGGGCTGGTTATCCCACCCGTAAAGCACGCAGTCTTTAGAAGTGGGTTTCTTTGCACACCCCGTAAACAAGAGGATGAATATCTTGTTACATGTGCTACAAAGGGGCCAGTAAAAGGAGCACAGGCCCCCTCTCTGTCACTAGCAACGATCGGTTTTTCACATCCACACTGCCAACAGCTCGCGGCACACTCAGGAAGCTGCATGTTTGTTATGGCACATTCCTGAGAAGCAGCAGTTCTAACAGCCCAGTGACCCAGCTATTCATTCCAGTTTCTTTGTGTAGAGACATTTTGTTTTCCCAACTCCTTCACCGTGTGCTAATGATTAGATAATGACTCCATAAATGAGGAGAAAAGGCAGTGTCGTGGATGGTGGGTGGTTTGTTTCCATATCGTTTTTTGAAAACATATGGAGATGTTTATATATAAACAGAAAGCAATAGAACTGCCATCATATCAGCAGCAGCTAATAGTCATACATGGATGGAAATCAAACATATCACTACCTACTACAGGATTCTGGGTTACTGGTGTCTACACATCTGGTCTATTTGGCTTGAAAAGATATTTTATTATCTTAAGCTTTTTATTCCTAGCTTGAAACAAACTCTGAAGCAAGAATTTTTTTGTTTTGTTTTTCACTCCTAGCACCGTGAAATTCTTCTATCAAACTAGTTCTCTATCATGATCATGAAAAATCCTTCTTTAAAAAAACCTATTTCTTTGTTTAACTGGAGTCTCAGTGCTTCTGACTTGTGGTTGGAGGTTAGAAGTGAGCCTCAAGAGACAGGGTAGTGCAGGATGGAGAACATGGCCGGGAGAGGCAGACTTCCGGGTGTGAGTTTTGACTGCACTGCCTGCTAGATCGTTAAACCAGGGAAAGTCTGATAACCTAACTAAACTTCAGTGGCTGCTCTGTGACGTGAGAGTACGTGCATTTCTCTTAACAGTTCATGGGAGGAGCTGTAAGCCATTCATGCAGCACCTGCCTCATAGGAAGCATCAATGCTCAGTTGCTACCTGCCTCACCATGCCGTTTCCCACAGCTCCATGAACTGTGTGCCCTTATCTTCCCACATCATGGAGGAAGAACTCAGAGACTATACAAAGTGGCCAAAGCATAAGCTAAAGGGTGGTTAGTGAGGAGCTGGACCAGTGTGGAGAATGCCAAAGTGCATGCACTTCCTTCCTCTGCTAACAGGTGACCATGTATGTGGTCTGAGATGCCTTTGAGAGCTTCTGCATTTACAGTACTCCCACTCTCCTGTCAGCATTCTGTGACACTGCACAGCGGCGTGGCCAGCTGGGATAGTTTGTGTTCCTAGAACATGTGCAGTTAGAGAAGCCCAGGAAGCGCTTAACGGACATGTCGTTAGAAGCTCTAGTAAGTTCGATTCACGCCACCGCTTTCACTTCAGTCTACAAAACCCTTTACGTTAATGTTTGTAGAAGATCCCCATGTACAGGTTCATTATTCAGCCTCAGGAGAGCGCATTTGTCCTAACCTGAAGTTGAAGAAGCCAAGGGCCAGGGTGACGTGTTTTGAGTGGACAAGGAGGCCGGCCACCACCCCTTCTGTAGCCCAGAGGGTCCATTGCTGCGTCAGGAATAGAACAGACTTGGTCTAAGGCTGCATCCACCTCACCAGGCGGCTCATTAGCATTGGGTCTGACAGCTAAACTGTTAACTGGAGCCACTTTTAACCTAAATAGTATATAATTAGGAGCACTGGGCCTGACTTTGTTGGAAACATGGACTCTTCCGGCAATATGAGAAGCGTCACCTGTAGGACAACCCAATTTTGTTTTCATTTGCAAGATATAGTGTGAATTTCTTTTCTTATACAAAGGAGGCAGAGTTTGGAGCGGGGATGTAGCAAGGCCTACGGGGGGGGAACAAGGACCGCCAGGTCGTGCATCCACTCTCTGACGCCAAACAGACTCCGAGTGTAGGACACAAGGGCAAGTCTTTCGCATACTGTTAACCCTAGTGATGCCACCAGCTGAAATGGAGATGGCCCTTTCATTAAAAATGCCTTGGGTTTTTCACAGAAATACCTTACAAACGCGAGTGGAAATATGAGCAGGCTTCTGCTTTATTAAATTTCTCATCGCTAACAATGACAACAAAAATGCTGCTGTCCCTGAGCCTTAAGTACAGTGCTATCAATGAGGCAGCATCCCCTCCGAGAGCCCCTAGCTGCCCTTGCCTTTGTGGCATCAATATATTTTCACAGCGAATGTTAGGAAATCACTGCAGAATAGAATTTGCTCTAGGAAAAAATTGCTTACGCAACCCTCAAATGGTTATGTAAGTGAAAAATCATTCTAATGCAGAACAAGTGTTGCTTATCACTCCAGTCCTGTGCTAGCAGTGGCAGTGTGTTGTTTTGGAGCACATAGAATTTCAGAGCTGGCACTACCATTCGCCAGCTGTATGACTTTGAGCAAATCACTTGACTTTTCTGATCCTCATTTCTTTCCTACAAAAATGCATCAACCATAAAGCTGCTTTGTCTGTTTCATGAGTTGTCAAAGAAGACCAAAGGAGAGTGCAGATGTGAAAGCTCTCTGGAAGGACTATACAAAGGTTATTATCGATGTGCACTAGATAAGTAATGAAGAGTGAGTAGTGGCGCTGTCCAAGGATAGCTTGGGAATAACTCAGCAAAGGTGGTAGCTGATCAGTCTTGGAGAAGGAGGTGGCTCCAGGGAAACAGGATCCTGTCAGTTTGACAAGTCTTAAACTTGAAAGTCAAAGGTGGGCAACACTTTCGCTGTGCGATCCATCCAGAGTCTGTCATGTTTTAAGCCCCTGCAGGGACAGTACTGGCTACATGAAATCACTGTGTCCTCTCTCACCAGGCTTTACTTGTAAGGAGTTTACAAAGTGATGATCTACCAGAGATGTCCACGATTAGAGTGCTGCGATTTTACATCAGGGAGAACAGTGCTTCATGTCTTGTTCTGTTACTGGCCTCCTTAGGGATTAGATAGATGGAACAACAACAGAATCAGGGACCAAAGGCAAACCTGTCAGTTTGATGCCTTTCAGCTACAGCAGAATTCACAATTAAAATAAGATACAGTATCTCTTTAGAGGAAAAAGGTGCAGAAACAAACCCACTGACCATAATGCCTTTTGTTTCAGCATGGCTAACGCTCTGGAGATGCAAAGCATAAAGGAGGAATTGTGCTAGTACACAACTGATTGAAAGAATGTTATTACTAGTAGAAATAATTGAGTAGTCTTAGCATTCCCTGTTTTGTATTTTTTAAATCCTTCCAAGTCATCTGTTCCACTTGGCAAATTCTAGGATGAGTAATTGTGCATCTCAGAACCATTAGGTAACAGGCAAACAAGACCCTAAGTCAGGCAGAGCAGCATGTGTTTGCGTAACATCTTGTGCAGAGGTAAAATATGTGGCTATTATTGTTTGATAGTTCCCAAGAAAAAAGCGTGGAAGCAACAGATATGAGTCAAATTTGTTTTTTGAGACAGGGTCTTGCTTTGTAGTTCAGGCTGGCCCTGAGCTCACTATGTAGCCCAGGTAAGCCTCAACCTCAGCAATCCTCCTGCCTCTGCCTCCCGAGTGCTGGGATGACAGGCGTGAGCCACCACGCCCGGCATTGTGGTATGTGTTACTGATTGCTGGTGGGTGTGAGTCACGACACCCAGCATTGTTGTATGTGGTTACGGGGATCAAACTCAGGACCTTGCGCTTGCAAGGCAGGCGCTGAAACCACTGAGCTAAAGCTCCAGCCTATGAATCAAATATTTTTTTCTTTTGTTTAGATAAATATTTCCAACTACAGTCTGGTGATGGAGTCGGACCAAGGCACCTTCTTACCCACTGGGCTGCAGTTCACAGGCAGTGAGAAGGCAAGAGTCATCATGGAGGAGGTCATGCGCCTGCTGGAGCCCCTCAACATCACCCGGGTCCTTGGGGATGCGGATGGGACAGACATCAACTTCTGGATCCAAGCCGGAGTGCCTGGTAAGACCAAAGATGAAGCAGATGTCCCTGGCATCCTGCCACTGAAGTGGACATGCCTGGTATACAGTGGCCTGGAACAGCGGGCCGATAGGCCAGTCATGCATGGAAACTCTGTGCATCGGTCAAAGACGTAATTACTTCATGATTTCCAAAACTGGGACAATGGTACTATACTTGTTTACTCATCTGCCTTTTCATTTTATTTTTCATTTGGTAATAATACTAGGACTGAGTCTAGGAAATAGTTATTTTGCTTTGCTTTGTAAAGAGATATTTGATGATTACAGTACAGTGGTCTCATACCCAAAGTTTGAGAAATACAATAGGAGGCAATTGTTACTACTTATAGGCTTATCACTCTAGTTCTATGCTAGAAAACCATTATTGATCCAAATATTTCAGCATCTATAATTTTGTCTTTAGGGTGAGGTGTTTGCTTCCTGTTAATTGTGCTTTTCTTTAATGCAAAGATTTCTGTTACGAGGTTGGATACAAACTGACTTGTCTTTGTTGGTGATTTGTCATGTGAATGCCCTGAAGAGAAGCCCCAAGTCCTCAGGGACAGGAGTGCAATTATGAAATGGGAGTAGACTTGGGGAGTTAACAGGACTAGAGAGCAAAACAACCTCAAAGAAGACAAACACAGATGCCTGCATGACTTTGCCCAGGGTGGGCATGGAACAGGGTGAAAGTGAATACATATGACCAGAGGTCGCTCCTTCAGTACCATCATATCCATAATAAAAAAAAAACTATCTGCAAAAAAAACCTATCCATCTATCTATCTATCTATCTATCTATCTATCTATCTATCTATCTATCTATCTATCTATCTATCTACCTACCTACCTACCTACCTATCTATCCATCCATCCATCTATCCACCTACCTACCTACCTATCTACCTACCTATCTATTCTGTAGATTATACAAAGTCTTTGAACAGTTTAACATTACTGTTTTCATGACTCTTTCTGTGGTAACATTTTCTGGGCATAAAAACAATGACACCAGGTCCACCCCACAAGCTGTTTTTTCTGCCTGCAAAACAGATATCATCTGTGAATATTATTTGCATTTAAGATTTTACAAAAACCTTTTCTTGACAAACTATATGTTTCAATGGCATACTTTAGCGATTAAATTTTTTCACAACCAAATATAGATGCTTTCTTTTATTCCCACAAGATGGCCCAAACTGGCTCTGTTTATTCTGTGTCTATCTTGACCATATTTTTAATTCTCTTAAAGCAACATTTCCATTTACAATGGCGTTATCCTTGGACACATCCAAGACGCCCTACAGAAATGTCACTGATGAACCCAACTGAAGTATAGAGAAGAGAATTTGCCCTGCAGGGTGTACAGAATCATTTGTTTGAATTTTAAAATCATTCCTGAGCCTTCAACTTTCCATCAAGAAGATCTTAAAATTGGAGAAGCCCAACATTAGCCTCTGAATTGCAGCTATAAGGGAGGAACTGGTAGATAAGATTCATGTAGGATTATGAATATCAGCCCTCACTTTATTACTTCCCATGTGCAAGTTCTGTAAGGATGGCTCTTACAGAATAAGACTGATTTGATTGTCTTCTACTAGGGTCAGAGCTTTTCTGTTTCGGTTAGTAAGGCAGATCTGTTTCTACTTAGTGGAGCACAGGTGACGGTCTGAGTCCATCATGGCTGCTTAAGGTTAATAACATAAAATTGATGAGCTCCCTCTGTGTGTAAGGTACTTCCTTGGGCTTTTCACAGATGTTGTCTTTTCCTCTGTACCACCGTCCTCTGAAGTAGGAATGATTACCCTTACAGATAAAGAAACAAACTCACAAGGGACAAATGCCTTGCACAGGGCTGCACTTCTCTAGGAGTCCGGGTCTCCCTGAGAATGGGCCCTTTTAGTGTCAAAGTTGGTGGCCCTTTTCCCACAATGTGCAGCAACCAGGGCAGTCTGGAGTGCTGAGATGGTCTTGAGAATTGCTGGCAGCATCTAAAATGTTTACATTACTCAGCTCTTGGTTATGCAAAATATTCAGTGTACTCTAGCTCCAAAATAACTTACCTCTGGGAAAAAGGGGTTTGTTATTGTAAATAAGTACTTATTTCTTTCACATTCTTTATTCTATTCCCCTCTCTACCTCTATAGATCAGAAAGGTTTATATGTATTCAGTAGTTCATGTAGACTACTATATTTCCTGGAGTCTTTCTAAAATTTTCTTTAGAGTGTTACAGGACAAACCAATATATTGCTGATATGCCACTGTGACTTTTAAGCTGGATTTTGAAATTTCAAATGTGGCCTATTCCTGGAAAAAAAACAAGAGGATTGCTCTTATTTTAACTCTTTAATGCTTTATTCAAAAGTTTAAGAACTTTAAAACAAAAATAAGAAATCTTAATTTATCTGAAAAAGAAAATAAAAATATACCAGTTATGTCCTGTATCCTTGAAAATCTGACAAATGAAAATAACTTAAACCTAAAAATGAGGTTCAAAATATAATTTAGATTAGGATTTCTTCTTACCTCACTTTCAAAAAGTGAGTAAATAATATTTCCAAATTCCATCTTTTTTCTTTCTCCTCTTCTACATCTTCCACTGATTCAACAAGCATTTATTGAGCTCCTACCATGTTCTAAATCTGTTAAATTTCTACAATTTGAGGTGATCCAAAGTGGAATAGGCCTCAGTTTATTTAATGTTTCATGTACATAGAATACAAAAATACTAATAAAGAACACAGATAAAATTAAAATCCAACATGATTTTAGTATTTATAGATGACAAAGATAAATTCATGAAAAGATCATTTTGAGGAAAAGAGGGGAGCCCTTCACCCTCTAGGTGAAATCCAGATTTCACTTATTCATTGGATAATGATCAACAGAGATATAAGCACTTTGAGGAAAAAATAGTTTTAAACATATATTGGATATGCTTTCCACATAAACTCGATGTTCTAAATTGTGGTACTCTAGCCTCTTTCAAATTCCACTCCTTCCATGTTTCTGCCCTTTCCTCCAAGTCTGTATTGCTAGATGCTTGTTACAGACAGTGCATCCTTTGCTGGCCCTCAGGACTCTCTCCTTTGCTTAATCTCCAGGCCGCTTCTCGTCTTATGCCATAATCTGGTGCTATCAAGCATACATCATGACACTGTTCTTGGGTTATTAGTTTATATGCCTCCTGCCTCCTATGGTCAGTGGTCAGTTTTCTACGTTTAAAGTCTATCATATTTGCTTTGCTTCTCCCATAGCCTTTTGTTCATTCTGGGAAAATAATCCAATTTTTGTAATTGTCACTTGAGGCAGGAAACAAAGTCATTGAAATAATTATTTTCTTGACAAAATTTTGGTGCCTCTGATTAGGTATGTAGGAAAAATGAAAGATGTTGAGAAAGAACCAAAGAGATTTTTTGAATATTTGAAGAGGAAAATTAATAATCCCAAAATGGTGAACAGATATTCTCTGTGGTTTTTAAAAACAGCACAACAGAAACTTTAAGTGATCTTAGAGGGATTTAAGTGAGCCTCTATTCACTGAAGAGAGTGGACAGATTATAATTCTTAATTTTTTGGCCACATTTCCCAAGTTAAAATGAGAGAAGTGTGTTCACTGTACGTTGGCATGAGGTATAGTAGAGGATTCTTAGATATCTCTGAATGTACCTTCTGGAACATCTCGTTTTAAGAAAGTCTTCCACAATAAATAGGTCACAGATGTGTAAATATCATATCTTTTCTCCGGTATGAGAAACTGAAGTTGTAAATGTGTTCTAGAATGCATGACTAATATTGTGAAATAGTAAATATTCAAAGGGAAATGGGGTTTAGGGGCAAATAACGAGGAAAGAAAAAAATCGATGGTTAAAAAAAAAGGAAACAAAGCTTGTATATATAGGGGCAGGGGGTGGTGATTGGGTGGGTAGGGGAGGGGGAAATATGAGAATTAAGTCGTGTCATATACTGGTACAAATTCTCAATGTGGAGTGTATTTGGGATGTGTATATGTAATGTACCAGTAAAATGTACCAATTTGAAAAAAAAAGAAAGTCTTCCACAAAATACATACTAACGGAAAAAGTCACATACCCTCTTAATTAACCTGAGAGAATGAGGCCATACTCACCCTCCATCTGCCAATGAGAGTTTCTCCCTCCACATCAGAATCCAGGACTAAACTTTTTTCTAATTTGTTGGTTGTGGTAGACAGTATGTTGGGAAGAATTAAAGCCCTTAGTATGTATTCTGGATTTGTAATTTCTAATTGTACGTGCAAATGATCTATTTTTTCTTTCTAAGCCTCATTCATTTATTATTAAGCATCTGTATTAGTCATCTGCAATATGGCAGTGGGGCATATGCAATATGATAGTGCAGAAGACAGACAAGACCCATAGCACACAGATGCACGGTCTAGTGAGGGAGGCGTGGCCATCTCATCAGCAACCTCCAAGTCATTATTTCCACCAGGCATTTCCATGTGGCTCCTCCAGCTCTGTGGCCTGTCCCATGGACGAGTTCCATGACCCACAACCCCCAGCATAATATGTAACACAAAAACAAATGGTTTCTATGTCCTGTTTACTTTAGCTCCTTTTTTTTTTTTTTTTTGCGATACCAGAGATCATACTCAGGCTCTTGTGCATCAAAGGTTGCTGCAGTACCACTTGAGCTAAATCCCCAGCCCTTTCTAAGTCCTGTTTACTTCAAATCTCCTCCCACAAACCCTGCTTCATTACAACTCACTGACTCCTATGACAACCTCCTCCTGATACGCTGACCCGTGTTTCCAGTCTCCTTCCACCTCATTGCTCCATTGCTTCCACCATGAACTTTCTAAGATGAAAACTGATGGATCATATGGAATGCATTTGTCTAGAAAATGAAACAGAAGACTAAACTCACGATGGCAGTAAGGGGATTTTAAAATTCTCTTTAAAAAGAACTCTGTAGTACATGATTACTTAATTTAGTTACCCAACCAGAGACAAGGCTTTTGGTTCTCCACATCTTCACCTTGCCATCCTTGGCATGTCTTCGGGCTTGCCTCTCATGGTCCCAAAATAACTGCAGTTATTCCCAGGAACACGCTTTTCATCCTGTACAGTGGAGCAATTACTGTTCCTTTCTAAAAGGGGAAACTCTTTTCCAGAAACCTTAAAACAAGTTTCTCTTCAGTATCATTGGCCAAAGTTGTGACACACATCTGTAGCTAAATCATGTCATGCAAATGAGCAAAACTGCCAACATTGGGGTTTACTGTTCAAATTTTACTTCCTGGGCTTAGGAGGGAACTAACTCTTCACTGAAGTAGCACGTCCCTGTATTCTCACACTTCTTTGCCACTAGGCCTGCCCTATTCTATTTTCTGGTAATTCCATGATTCAGCTCACTGTTAGCCTCTTTTGCAAACCTTCCCTAATGTCTTCCAAACTGGGAACATGTCCCTTGAGTGCAGTCCCAGAGAGCCCTGAGCACACCTCTCCTCATAGTGTTTACGCTGCCCATAAAATTGTGATCCAATATGAATTTTCAGAATTCTCAGTGCCTGAAATATTCCTGGCTTTTCACAGATGTTCATGAGTCAATCACTGAAGAAGTAGGATCTAGGTTTGGAGAAGTGAGATTGTGTGAGAGAAGTTTATTAGCTGGAATATACTACACATTTATAATTATATTACTTCAGTAATAATATTGTTTCATTAGGCTGTCTTCTTTCTTTGCATATGTAATGTTAAATATCATGTGTGGACTTCTTTCTTCTTTTCTACGATTCCATGTTGAGTGCAAAATGTGCAGATCACTTGGGATTTCATATAGTTTTTTTTTTTTTTTTTTGAGACAGGGTCTCGCGTTGTAGTTCAGGCTGGCGCTGAGCTCACTATGTAGCCCAGGCAAGCCTCGAACTCAGCAATCCTCCTGCCTCTGCCTCCCGAGTGCTGGGATTACAGGCGGGAGCCACCAAGCCTGGCTCATATAGTTTACATCTTCCTTATTTCTGTCCTCTTCTGGGATTAAGCAAAACTAAATGAAAACTTTCCATTTTAACATTCCAAAAGGCATTTTCTCTAAAATATTCCAAGAAAGGAGGCAGTGAGGACACAAGCAGGCATGGCCATGTGGGTAAACTGAACTTTCAGACTGAACCCAGAATGTATGTGTTTTCCAAGCACCAGATGGAATAGTGCAACCCAGCAGTTCTGTATTCTCCATTGTTCTTGACTGAAAGATGCTCCCTATGGTAAAAATACCCTGTGGTGTTTAGAGAAATCAGTGCTCCACAGAGAGCAGGGAAAGAGCATGCTCTGGTTTGGGATTCAGCCTTCAAGTCTTCAAGGAAATAACAATGGAAGTCTTGTTCAATCAGCAAACATGTTTTGAATGCCTACCACAAACTAAGCCCTGTTCAGACTCTGTGGATAGAGCATGGAAAATACTGACCAGATCTCTGCTCTCATGGAGTTTAGACTGGCTGTGGAGGAAGGGATGTTGGAAGACAGACCATAACAAAGAACTGGATCAAGAATAGAAAAATATTAGAGACTGATAAGGATTGTACAGAGACTTACAGTGTTCATATCTTACCTCTCCAACTCAAATGATTGATTACAGACCCAGTGAAGAGGTGGTTAGTCATACCCTACTTTATGAAGTCTCTTCTAGTGTTGCCTTGAATGGTTATTTAAAGCACATTTTGAAGTTAATGTGCTTTTTATTTTATCTCCTTAACTAAATCGAGGACCAAGAGAGTATTTGATTCTTATTTATATACCCACTCTGCCCATTATTATCTGGCACATAAAAGTTTACTGATTAGATGTATTGATTTGAAGAGGAACACAAGACAAGTTAAGTAATGATAAATGGCAGTTTTGGTGCATCATCTCAACAAATAACACTGTAGAATAGCTACAGGACTCCCAGGACAGAAGATAGAGAAAAGCTATAAAAGGAGAGGGTAGATGGATACTGAAAAGTTTGTAACATCAGATGGACAGAAGGGGTAGAGAGGGACATTCATGGTGACAGGAACAATAGGCACAAGGTACATGCTCCTGTGGGGAACAGTTAGGAAAATGACTTTGCTGGGAAGAGCAACTTGGAGAACAGTAGGCAGAGAGCACTTGAGTGTCCCTGAGACAGGTGAAGAGAAGCCATAAATTTCAGGTTGAAAACTCTTGCAGATGGTGCACAGTGGCTAGAATTTTCTAGAAGAAAGGAGTTTGGTGAAAGCAGTGTTCTGAGATGGAGTCTAGACAACTCGTACTAGGGGATATCCAGACCTCCACTCAGGAGGAAGCCTCAAAGCGAGAGCCTGAAAGTGAAACAGGAGTTTGAAGATGCAGCCATGGATCAGAAATCCACTACTGCTTTGTTTCATGCCTCCGTGAACCCTATTTATTATGTTGATCTGTCTTCCATACCTTCTAATAACGTAGCCTGCAAAGGCTTTACTTCTCTGTCTGCCCCTTTTAGAGTCTCCAGGTTGGTTCTTCTGGGTTCCCTGTCCTATGCATTTGGATCTTTATCTGTTGCACACATACATACATATACTACTCGACTTAAAATGGGTTATAACCCCATAAACTCACTGTAAGCTAAAAATGCTATATTTTGAGTCAAAAGTTATAGTGTACCTAACTTACTGAACATCATAGCTTACCAGCAGAGCACCGTGTCCCATGAGTTGCTCGGGAGTGGGTGGCCGACTGAGAGCTGTAGTTCTGTCTGCTGCTCCTGTCCGTCATCTCTCTCTGTCCAGCATACCGTGTACCTATCACCAGCCCAAGACAATATCAAAGGTCAAAGTATGGCTTCTACTGAATGGATATCACTTTGGCCCCATTGTCAAGTTGAAAAATTGTAAGCTAAATCATTGCAAGCCTGGAGCCATTTGTACTTGACTGCTTGTATAAACACTTCCTTCAATAGGTAACTATATTTTATATATGTGTGTGTGAGTGTGTGTGTGTGTGTGTAAATTATGGAAGGTACAAAAATAAGATATAGCCCAGGTGCCGCAGATTTAGCTCAGTGGTTCCAGCACCTGCCTCACAAGCTCAAGGCCCTGAGTTCGATCCCGGTAACCACATACAATGCTGGGCGTGGTGACTCACACCCACCAGCCATCAATACCACATAGCACAGTGCCAGGCATGGTGGCTCACGCCTGTAATCCCAGCACTAGGGAGGCAGAGACAGGAGGATTGCTGAGTTCCAGGCTTGCCTGGGCTACATAGTGAGCTCAGGGCCAGCCTGAACTACAAAGTGAGACCCTGTCTCAAAAAATAAATGAATAAATAAAGATATAGCCCATTCTCTCCAGAAGCTCATCATCAAGAACTGATGGATTTAGTTTATTTAATGATCATGAAAATTAAGAACTCCTTAATAATGGGAAACTAAATAAAGTTACATAAAAATTATATATATATATATATATATATATCAAATTGTAGCACACTCAACTATATAAAAATATATTAATGGAGGGGCCGGAGGGTTAGCTCAGTGGTTCCCGCGCCTGCCTCGCAAGCTCAAGATCCTGAGTTCGATCCCCGGAAACCACATACAATGCTGGGCATGGAGACTCACACCCACCAGCCATCAATACCACATACCACAGTGCCAGGTGTGGTGGCTCAGGCCTGTAATCCCAGCACTCGGGAGGCAGAGGCAGGAGGATTGCTGAGTTCGAGGCTTGCCTGGGCTACATAGTAAGCTCAGAGCCAGCCTGAACTACAAAGCGAGACCCTGTCTCAAAAAAAAAAAAAAAATATATATATATATATAAATATATATATATATATATTAATGGACATGAAGAGCCAAATATGCACTAGTACAGTAGTAGTGGGGAACCTCAATATCACGCTGTCACAGACAGAACAGCTAGATAAAAAATCAACAATGAAATATTAGAACTGAACCATACTTTTGAACAAATGGACTTAATAGATGTCTACAGACTATTTCAAATTACAAAATCAGAATGCGCATACTTCTCAGCTATTTTCCAAAATAGGCCGTGTGCTAGTTCATAGAACATGTTTAAGTAAATGCAAATGAATTGAAGTCATCCCCTGTGTACTGTCAGACCATAGTGCCTTGAAATTGGAGATCAACAGCAGAAGAAATTCCAAGAACTTTGAAAATACATGAAAATTGAATAACACTCACCTGAACAACTAAAGGTCACAGAAGAAATTAAAGAAGGAATTAGCTTGTACAATTCAATCATAATCCTAATACAAACATTCAGAAATGTATGGGACACAATGAAAGCAATTCTATGAAGGAAATTCATAGCAGTGAATGCTCATACTAGGAAAACAGAGGAAGCTCAAATAAATAACCTAATACTGCACGTCAAGCTGCTAGAAAGAAAAGCAAAACAAACCCAAAGTTCATACAAAGCAGGAAATTATAAGGATCAGAGCAGAAACTAATGTAATGGAGACTAGACGTACATGAACTACCAAAGTTGAACAAAGAGGATATAAAAATTCTAAAAGCCTCAATATCAATCAATGAAATTGAAAACATAATTAAAACCCTACCAACAAAGAAAAGTTCTAGTCTTGATGGCTTCACTACTGAATTCTACAACAAATTTAGGGAAAAGCTAATGCCACGACTTCTCAAACTCCTTAATGAAATGGAAAGGGATGTAATAATCCCAAATTCATTTTTGGAAGCAACTATTCCAAAAGTACAGAAAGACTCAAGCAAGAAAGAACTACAGACTATAGATGCAAAATCCTCAGTAAGATACTAGCAAACAGAATATAGAAGATCTTCAAGAAGATCATACACCCTGACCAAGGTGGATTCATCCCAGGGATGCAAGAAGGATGATTAAACATTTGCAAATCGATAAATGCAATACACTATATTAACAGAGTCAAGGACAAAAACCATATGATCATCTCCATAGATGCTGAAAAAGTGTTTGACAAAATCCAGCACCCATTCATGATTAAAACCCTACAGAAAACGCGAATAGATAGCTTTAGCCCAGCCTGAAAAAAGCTCTTTATGAAAAAAATCAAGAGCCAGCATCATACTAAATAGTCAAAAACTTTCACACCAAAATCAGGAGTAAGATAAGGATGTCTACTACCACTACTCCTGTTCAATATAGTTCTGGAAATATTAACTGCAGCAATTAGACAAGAAAAAAAAAGGTATGAAGATAAGAAAGTTAAGCTGTCACTATTTACTGATGACATAATATTCTATATAGAAGATCCCAAAAGCTCAGCCAAAAGACTGCTTGACTTAACTACCAGATTCAGTATATTAGCTGGGTACAAAGTTAACACGCAAATATCAATAATCTTTGTATACACAAAAAATAGACTCGCAGAGAAATTGAGGAGTCAATTCATTTCACAATAGCATCCCCCAAAATGAAATAGCTAGGAATCAATCTAACAAAAGAGGTGAAAGACCTCCACACTACACGTGGGTGAACGCATTTGTAGCTAACTGGATGCACCTTGAGACCACACTCGTAATCGAAATAAATAGGACACGGATTTGTAAATACTGTGTCATTTCTCTAGTGTGAGAAACGAAGATGGAAATGAGGTCCAGGACATATGATAGGTATTGTGAAATAGGAAAAAAAAATGTTCAAAGAGAAAAAGGGAGCTGGATGGGGGCAGTTGAAAGTAAGAAAGGAAAAGAAAAAATTTGATAGTAAAAAAAAAAGCAAACAAAGCTTATGTATATGGAGGTGGGGGTTGAAGGCAGGGGAATTGGAAAATAAGAGTCAAGATGTGTCATGTACAGGTACAAACTGTTAATGAGAAGCGTGATTATAATGTATTCCTAAAGTGTACCAATAAACTCAATTTATTAAAAAAAGAAAGAAACATTTTGGCAAAATCACAGCCCTACTGGGTAAGGACTTATTATATAGAAGTGAGTTCTATCTCAATTATATACAATGCACTGTTTAGTTTGAGTAATTTCAATACTTTTTGATCTTCCCTTTGCTCAGTATTAAAGCTCAAAAATGGCCACTTAACCTCGTATTTTTGTATAGTCCCCTCATGAGAAATTTCTAGCACAGTAAATTGTCTCATTATTATCACATTATTTTAGGAACGTGTGAGATTGTGTAATTAATGGTAACTAAACTTTTTTCTAATATGACATTTTCTGTTTTAATTATCTTTCTAGTTCATAATGTATAAGCCAAATATGATTGAGCTCTGTAAAACCTATTAGCTATGGATCTACTGGGACTTGAGTGCTTTGTCGCTCATGATAGGACCGGATAGGAAGTGAATCCTTTGTATCCTCAGCTTTCTCCCATTCTGTTTCTGGCAGGGAGAGAACAGAATCTTACATAGAGACGTAACTGGCATAGACATCCTCAGTACTCAAAACTATCTTGGCAGTATATGGAAAATGCTAGACACATTGATTAGAAAGATTTTGTTCATTAATGTAAACGTCATAATTACAAGTGAAGTTACTCAAGATATTCTGCATTACATTATAAAATGCAGCGCAAAAATAGAGCTATGATCGGATGGCTCAGTGATTGCAGATCTGTTGTCTTCCTCACAGAAGATTTTATTCAAAATACCTGACGACTCAGTGTGAGGTACTGAAATACTTCACACTAGAATCACTTGGCATCACAGCTTCGGTGGCTCCTCTGAGATTACATTTCCCATACTGTGCTAGTATGAAGTCTGACAGAGTCCACACAGACCAAAGCGCTGTGTGTTTAGGTCACAGCTGTGGTTCAGACCCTTGGCTGCAACTTAAAAAGCATCTGGAGAACTTTGAAAATGCATCTGTGCTGGGCACCACCCCCAAAGACAGGTTTCCTCTGTCCAGCTGCAGGACCACAGCGGTTCTGCAAGCCCAGGGAGCATCGTTTGTGGAGAATCAGTTCAACCCGTCCATGCTCCTGGAGGACAGCCCAACTGTGTGCTAGGTGAACAGCACCTCTTTACTTAAGCTAATCTGAGTCTTGGGGCCTGAGCACAGCCTGGTTTCAGAGGTCTCTGAGGCAGTTAAGATACATAACCAGAATTGAGAACCACTAGGCTATAAAACATTTTCAACATTAAGAGCCTGACTTAAGGAACCAGGCCGAAATGGATTCAAAATCTTATTCTATCACTTTTCTAACTTTGTAAACTTAGCAAAGTCATTTAACCTCTTAGAACCTCAATTTCTTCAAAAGTAAAATAGTGAAAATAATTCCCAGGATTAATTCATTTCTTAAGAAAAACACAATCTAAGTGAAACGTATGACACAAATTTCATCTCAAATAAGTCACTGCTGTTATTTAGTTATTAAAACAAAATTTCTGCCTCAACTTCTGTTCTCATTAACAGAAATCCAACTCAGACAACCTAAAGTAAATAGGGAACCACATCAACTCACAGGAAAGTGAAGTCTCTCTCTGTTTCCTGTGTGTCTCTCTGCCTGTCTCTGTCTGCATCTCTCCTGAACTCCTCGTCCAATTTCTCTTTCCATGGTGACTTCATTCTCACGCCAGCTACCTCCTGCTGCTAAACTATGACCATGGACAGCCTAAGACGTAGCTTTACAGCCTTTTAAACACAGAAGCACCAACTAATTCAATCTTTCCACCTCAGGTAGGGAGATCACAGTGGCCCAGCCACTCAAGGTCAACTTCCTGATCTGTGAAATGAGGGCAGTAATATTTCACAGAGCTATTGTGAAAAATGAATGCATTTGATAAGTGAACGTATTTGAAAGTCAGATGATTTTTACACTGCAGCCAAGGGTCTGAACCACAACTGTAGCCTAAACACATGGAGTCTTGGCCTGTGTGGGCTTTGACAGGGCTCACACTAGCACAAAATGAAGCAACAAAGAAATTCCCAGATATTAGAACACCTATTCTCTGTTTCCCATGACCTGTGCATGATAATAATTAGCTAAGATGGGTTTAAGGAAACAAAAACATTCCTTGACCTTCTGTTCCTGTTTATTTGAGACATTCAGGTCCATAAGCACATGAGGAACTAGGTCCGGCCTAGGTTCCAGAAATCTGCATTACTGCCACCAAGGTGTTCTCTCTCCTCCCTCACCCAGCTCAGCCTGTCCTCACCCGCAGAAGCTGGAAAACTCAGTGAGTTGTTTATGGAAATGCTCTCTACTGCTACTCTACTGTGTTCATTATCCAAGAGTACATCAGAAAAAAACAATTACAAGAAGCCCAGTGCCATTTGACATTTAAACTGTATTAACCTCTTACCTAAAAGCTGTGGAGGAGAGCCGCGAGTGTCATGTCATGAGAAAGGAACAGGATTTGCTACTTTCTAGAAATGTGTTTTTAACAAGTTATTTAACTTCCTGGAGCGTATACTTCCTGATCTGTGCAGTGAGGGCAAAAATATTTCACAGCTATTGTGAAAAATGAATGCATTTGATATATGAAAGTATTTGAAAGTCAATTACACTATAGATGGTGGATATTTAATAAGTGGTTTCCTTCAAATTTGGGGGATAGTTTTACATTTAAAAATGATTGGAAAAATCTTACTATGAACATGCTCTTAAGTGTTTAGATTCACTGGAGAAGATAATTGGGCATATATCTGACTATTCTACGAAGCATTTCAAAAGTTGCACGAGAATGATTGGAACCCCCTGACATGGGGCTTTCACGGTCTGAGACAGAGTACAGGAGCCACCAGGCCCACGTGAACCCCGCTGCGACTGTCCTGGCTCAGCTGCCTCACTTAGGAGAGTGCCACCTCATGCGGCACTTCAGAGAATGAAGCAGAAGCAATTATTGGGCCGGAGATTTAGCTCAGCAGTTCCGGTGCCTGCCTCACAAGCACAAGGTCCTGAGTTCGGTCCTGGCAACCACATCCAATGCTGGGTGTGGTGACTCATGCCCACCAGCAATCAGTACCACATACCACAGTGCCAGGCATGGTGGCTCACGCCTGTAATCCCAGCACTCGGGAGGCAGAGACAAGAGTATTGCTGAGTTTGAGGCTTGCCTGGGCTACATAGTGAGCTCAGGGCCAGCCTGAACTACAAAGCGAGACCCTGTCTCAAAAAAAAAAGAAATGTAATTATTAATAATGTTATGAGCTCTTTTATTTCAAAGGGTGGCAGCATGGAATTTGAAGCCTCTTGATAGTTCCTAGGACCAAAGGACATGGATTAGGAACTGATAAGAGTGGAAGGCAAGTTGAATGTGTGGCAGGACATGACCAAGGACACAGAATGGTACCGCGACTCTTGCTGGCACTGTCTGCCTCTCAGTCATGTCCTGTGCACTGACAAGGGTTCTCATCCAAAATAGTGGTATGGTGGTAGTATCTATCCAAAAATGCATAGTGTATGCCTCTTCTCCACCCGGAAACTGGACGGTTACCTCTTGTCTTAGTTATTTTCCCATTGATGAGACCCAATACCCAACACCTACAACCTAAAGGAGGAAAGGTTTATTTAGGCTCACAGTTTGTAGAGGTTTTTGGTTATAATTGGCTGGCTCCATGGTGAGGCACATAGCAGAGATGGACATGGAAGAGGAGACACTTCTTGTGATATGGTGGTGGGAAATAGAAAGAAATTAAGGGAGAGCAGGAATAGATACTCAGGCCACTCCAGTGAGACTTCCCCAACCAACATCACGTTTAGCTATGAACTCATCAGTGAAATCACCCAAGATGGGTATCAGACCCCCCAAATCCGGGCACTTTTCCAAGGAACCACCTAAGAGTACGTGAAGTTTGGGGGGACATGTAGCTATAAACCATAACACTTTTCTCTGGTGTTTTTAGTGTTAAAACAATAGCCAAAAAGCTCAAATTTTCCAGAAATAAAAATCATTTTTCATGTAAAATAGAATTATCAATGTAGGAACCACTATTCTCAAGAACCTCGATTTTTTCAAAGAATATAATGAAATGGCACAAAACTGCCTATGTCAAAAACCATGATTAAGTTCAGCTATAGACATTATTTTGACAACATTAAAATATAAGGAAGAAATAGATGAAAATATCTTGGAATTGAAGGAAATTTTGCTTAATTCTTTTTAAGCATATGTCTTGAAACCAATTTTATTATACTTTTTGCTAGTATAATCATGTAAATGTGTGATTTATGAGGTTTATGTATCCCATGGCGATGTAACATTTCGCTTCTCTTTAATTTCCTTCCTATCCTTCTCTAATTTTTACTTCAGCGAATCATGAAAAGGTTTCATATTTCTCAACTGTTTAATCTATTTATGAAAATTTGAACTAAACAGTTTAGCACAATTAAGCAAGATGCCTAATTCATCAAACCTTCATTTCCTAAGACTCCAGTCCTGTCAGTCACTAGAGAGCCTGTGCTAAGTGGAAGCAGTGTTTCCTGCCCTGTGGCACGCCACATATGGTGATGATTAGGAGGCACAGGGGGTGGCATTCATATCGCTACATGTGCTTCCTTGGGCCTGGGTTCACAGGCCCTCAGGGTCATTACAAACTTAGTGCTTTTTAACTGCTAGAATGCAAAGGTTGTTTTGCCTGAGAATGTCTTTACGTGCTTTGTAAAAGAGCTAGTCATTCCTTTTGTTTTCCTGTACTACTTTGTGTGAGTGTGTGTGCGCGCACGCATAATATATATGCATGGTCTAAAACCAAAGAGGAACCATGCCAATAATTACACAAAAATTTTTCTAGCTACCCACAAACTTTACTGTAAGTTGCTGCTTTTATTTTTTTATTCAGCTTTTATTAGTACCATATTTATTGGCCTCTTGGGGTTTTTTTCTATTTTTAATACAATTTGGTTTTGATTTCCTATCTTTATATCTTCATGTCAAGATTCAGGCTAAATCTCCTAGTATGATACAGCATATGATTATGTCACTGAGACCCTCTTTGAGGGGTCTTTCTTTGGATCTCTTCCTAACCAGGAAGCATATAACATTTTCTTCCCTTAAACCATGTACTTCATTGACACTTAAACTGTTTTTAACTACTTACCTTAAAGCTAATTATCTATTATCTAGATATCTAGAAAGATGGATTATAAGTCATCTATCTAGACATTTCATTTCTCTTAATTGTAACATGTGAGATATTTGAAAATGTTCAGAATGTTGACCATTTTTCTTGTTTTCATCTAAGTATTTAATATTGACTCTGTGTGATCACAAGAACATTAGTGTTTCTCATGTAAAAGCGATCCGCTTTGGGATACCGTGAGGCTCTTTTATTAGTATGATGAATAAATTAATTCTGGTGGAAGAGCTATCTCACAGAGTTATTCGATTACTGAAAGAGCTAGGAGAAAAAGAAGTTGAGACTAAGTCAGACAATGGTGGGTAATGGTATTTCTTAATGTTTAAATATCAAGTGTATGTAATGCTTAATTATCCTTAATATATAAATGAATTATCACCATATCGGAGCAAAAAGCAAGTAACTTCTAAGTTTCTTAGCGTTTATTGAAAAGGAGCATCTTTAAGGACTTTGAGAATATTACAGAAGAGAGGAAGCTATTAAACAGAGACTGCCACACCCATCAAGTGGGGAAAACAGGATGCCTGAGTATGTCTCTTTTCCAGCATTAAATTTTGCACTGGTTTGCTATTAAACTCGAGTATGTGAAGGAGGCAGTTTTAATTGCTTGGCGCTTAAAAAGCCTGCTCTGCTTTTCGATGACTTAGAAATATTTTAAAAATTTGATTGCATTTAGGGCCAAGCAAATTTACCTATAATAACAATTTTGCGGTATGACTAAGTAATCTTTTAGAAATAAGCCTTTAAATGAGCTATGGACTCAGAGGGAAAGAGGGACAAATGAAGACCTACCCTGTGCCTCACACACTGCATACCTTGTGTTAATGGCTCCTGCTGTCATCCATACAAGTAGGTATGGCTGTTTCTGTTTTCCAGATGGAGGCTGAGCCTGGTTATCTAGGCAGGATGAATCGCAGGGCAGCCCTGAAACTGGCTGGCAGGAAAGTGTGTTTTCCTTCTCCTCCTTCTTTACATCCCTGAGATTAGTTGGAAGGCAGCAAAGTGGCAGCTGCTGGGGCATAGATAGAGGCTTTGCAGTCAGTGCTGCCTGATTCATGGAAGACACACACTTGGCCTCACCCACAGAAATCCACTTGAGGGCTGACTTATCTGGATTTGTCTAAATTATCCTCAACATCACATAAGGCTGGCTTGTCTCTATGGTTTCTGCTTTGCAGCCCGTTTAAAATTTCTCAGAATTCACATTATCCCCAAGGAATACTAAGTATGTTGTCTTATGTTGATTGAGAATGTGCTGTGCTATCTTGTATTCATTAAATTTATGGTACAAAAATTCAAAATCCTTTAGCTGGGTCTTTGAAGTGTGCTCTATCTCTATCGTGGGACGATCCCATCTTGAGAATTTCCTACACAAAATGTACCTATACCTCCAGGTATCCTTCAGAGTCCTTTCAACCGATTTCCCCACATAAAGAAATCTAGTTACTGTGGGAGCTTTAGTAAACCTCCTTATTTGACAACTAGTCAAATGTCTAGAATATGGCACTCTTTTCCACCTGTGGTTATGATTTTAAGGGTTTTTTTTAATTGAATTCTTTAGTGGTACAATTTATATACATCTCACAATCACATATAACATTGGGGAATCTGTACCAGTATATGACACAAGTTAATTCTCATTTTTACCCATATCCCTACCCACCCACGCATCCCCACCCCCTATATACATGCTCTTTTATATTCTTTCTGAATCACGATGATTTAGGGTTTTTTGATGTTGTTCACACCCCCTGGTCATGGTAAATAACCAAGACACTACTAGACTAGCTTCTGTGGACACCTGCTAACAACTACCTCATAAATATTTAACAGGGTCAGTCTGTGCAGAGGGCTAGGAAATGAGGTGACCTGCCAAGTCCGTCCATGTCTAATATCTGTGATGGCGGCCACACATTACACAGGACGGAAGGAATGGCCTTGCAAGGTGGAGATCCAAAGAGCAATCAAGATGGCGGAGCTTCTGGCTCAGGCAGGCTGCCGCCTCACCTAGCACACCCACTCAGTCATGGCCGCCAAGGTCAGGAGCCTCCCTACCTGAGGAGGCCCCTCCTTGGACCATCACTGCTACCTGGAGTGCTGGGCTTTTCTTTTTGTTTTAATCTTTGTTACAGTGGAAATTGGCATTCCATCTTGTATAGTAGATTAAGAAATCCAAAACAGAATTTTAAATTTAAAAAGCTTTTCCATTAGGAATCCAGCTGCATTAAGTTTGTGGACTGAAAGTAAGCTAAATTAGTCAAGGCTGTGCATTCATTACCTTGTTCTAATCCTCGGCATCACAAATGGAAAAGATTGTCATTAAATCTGAGAACTGACAAAACTGGGATTTTTCAATATGAGTGTTGAAAGATTAATTTGAAAAGTTCTCAGTGAAAAACAAAGAAGGTTATTGCTAACAGGAGATGTTTTATATTCATTGTGTGTGCTTGGTGTGAGATGTCTATTTACAGAATCTGATTTAGAAAGAAGTTATACATTTAGAGCACTTGATCAAATTGGGAGATTTCTAGTTAATTTGTCCTACTGCTATACAAGCACAGTTTGTAAGATATTAGAAATAATTTTTGTTTTCAAACTATATTAAACATCCAGTTATTAAATGTGCTATAAAACAAACATGCTATTCATTTACCCCTTTTCTTCATATATGATTTTGAAAAACAAAGTACTTCTTTGACTGATTCCACGTATTGTTTTTTCCCTGAAAATATTAAGGGTTAAGAAGAAATGGCAGTGAAAAGCAGTGGTAATACATTTTATATAAGTATAGTTAATTTTCATCAAACTAGTTATCAGGCTGATAAAGAGAAATGTAATCGTTTCATCTTTGATCAAGGGAATTTTGTTGTCGTTGTTTGTTTTTTGAGACAGGGTCCTGCTTTATAGTTCAAGCTGGTCCTCGGCTCACTATGTAGCCCAGGCAAGCCTTGAACTCAGCAATCCTCCTGCCTCTGCCTCCCGAGTGCTGGGGGTTACGAGCGTGAGCCACCACGCCCAGCAGTCAAGGGAATTTTAATTTTATGAATAGCTGTATTCCTCAATTTATGCATGTGTAGTAGATTTAAATATCTGTATTCAAAATGACCACATGTGAAAAGGCTTCACTTAACACATATTGGTTGCTTCTATATATTACACTCAGGTCCCAAATGAGGCTTTGCTAAAAAGAAATTTTATACAAATTATTTACCTTATTACAGACTGTTCATCTTATTGCAGACATTATAGCCTATAATGACTTTTTAAAAACCAGCATGTATGATCACTATGAAATATCAAATGTTACACACTTGTCGCAGAACTAAAACTTACCCTTTTCTACAGTGAAATTGAGAATAATTAAGATTTAAGTGCCAAAGTAGCTGAGTGCCGAGGAGTTTCAGAAGCTCCATTACCACGGGACCCTCGCTCCCTTATGTGGTCTTCATGGGTTTATAGGAGACTTCTGCATTCAGAACCTGTGGCCTGGCTTTTAAAAAGATGGCATATTAGGGTAATGGAATGATTTATAATGTAATTTTTAATACTTAAGCACTATTTACTTATAATGTAATTTCAGCACTATTTGATTAATTTTAGCTATAGGTAGCTGAAAAGAACAGCACAATCAAAAAATTTTCACCATGGCGGACCCCGCTAGTGTGTGAGTGGAGATGCTCATCTTTGCCTCCTACCCGCAGAATGCCAGTGCTCTGACAAACGCTGAGGCATAACCGTAAAAATAAGCTAACTTCTGCGTGGAGGTGTAGTTTATGTAAGTAACAGATTTCCAGAAACCAAACACTAGTAGGAAACCTACCATTTTCGTGTTGTATAATCATTTCCAGTTTTAGATGATGGTTTGTAAAACCATTTCCTCAGAGGCTTTCCCCACAACTTTTTACCTCACCTTCATCCTGTCTCAGTTCATCTTGACAAAGATAGAGATGCCGGATTAAACGGCACGTTTTTCAGTCACCTTCTAAAGGGCGTCCTTGGAAATGTTACATTTCCCACACTCAGAAGCGAGGAGGTCAACCGTATTTGCCTCGCAGAGAATAACAAACGGCTGCTGAGCTAGCTTGGGCTATTGTGTGGGATAAGCAGTCGGGTTCAACCACAAAATCCTCCCCAGGAATGATGACTCAGTGTGTGGGCGCCTCTATGCAAGACCTCATTCATTCACGAGCAGGGGCTGAGTAGGGGGAAGCTCTCACGTGGTTCTTTGGAATTAGAACTCGTGCAAAGGAGTATCTTTGCCCACCCTTGCTAGAGACACTTGACTCATTGACCCTCACCCTCCTCCTCCTCCTCCTCCTCCCCCAACACTTTGCCACACCTGCAGGTCAGAACAGAGCAACAAAAAGTCCATCCCCTGGGCCGGAAGATTAGCTCAGTGGTTCCGGCGCCTGCCTTGCAAGCGCAAGGTCCTGAGTTCGATCCCTGGAAACCACATACAATGCTGGGCATGAAGACTCACGCCCACCAGCAATCAATGCCACATACCACAGTGCCAAGCGTGGTGGCTCACGCCTGTCATCCCAGCACTTGGGAGGCAGAGATAGGAGGATTGCTGAGTTCGAGGCTTGCCTGGGCTCCATAGTGAGCTCAGGGCCAGCCTGAACTACAAAGCGAGACCCTGTCTCAAAAAAAAAAAAAAAAAGAGTCCATCCCCTTCCGCCGACTGCTTTCTTTAAGACCAAGAATCTGTCCATGACTGATCAAGCTGGACTTATTACTCACTTCAGGGAAGGAGGGCACGTGCACTGGGAGTCACAGGGCAACTCAGGGAAAGGACGTGAGGGTGGACTTGGCTTAGAGGAAGGTTTGGGGAGGAAGCAGAGGTTTTCTGTGGATTAGGTGCTGTCAGGAGTGGGAACGATTCTATGCCCGAGTATCTGAATACATTGGGTCTAAAAGAAGGGCATGATGAATGGAGACTAATGCTATAATTGGTACATAAGCAACAGCCACTTGTTATTCAGCATAGGCATATTTGGCATTTTTTGGTTTGCACAATGCATTTATTTTTTCAAGCTTTGATAAAAACTCTAAAGTGGCTTGTTTTGACTCACTTTGTCCCAGTCACAGAGTTACCTTGTCTAACGCAGGTGTCCTCTGATATGAGATGTCCAACAAGACTTAAGACAGACACCCACTTACAAATGTCCTCCTAGTTTCCAGGTGTCAGGGGCTGCTTCCTCCTCCTCCTCCTCCTTCTTCTTCTTTTTTTTTTTTTTTTGGTTTGTTTTTCAGAACAAATGTGTTTGAAGTATAAAATTGGTTTTAGGGCCATACAGGTTTTACGGTGAACATTTTAGGGTCTTGTCATAGGTACTATTTTTTAAAATTAACCTCCAGCTTCGTCATTATTCATTTATAATCAGTTAAACTGATCTCAGGTTGCATATCCCTGGCACTTAGGAACGTTTGCATTGGAAATACTTAGGGATTTAGGAACACCGAGAATAAAAAGAACCTTCCATCATGAAAGTGTGGGTCAGTAGGGAAGTAAACGAGCAAAAGGAAGTAAATTAGTGTCTAACCCTGTAAGAGAGAGAGGGAGGGATAGACAGACAGGACAGAGACAGAAAGAAACAGAGATCGAGACAGAGAAGAGAGGGAAAGAAAGTTTGACAAAATTTCACTAAAGTGAAATTTCCTTCATAAAATAAACAACTTCTTTTATACACACACACACACACACACACACACACACACACATGATATTTCCTTGAGAAAGGAAATATCAGGCTTTTCTGAACTCTTACTACCCCTAGAGAGGCTGCAATTATCCTGAATAACTAGAGTCACTAACCAACAAAGTTGGTTAAAGATTCCTGCCATTTAATTATTTCTGTGCATGAGTATATGTTTGTGTCTGTTGCTCCTGTTCTGACACATAGTACTGAAATTACGGGCTGATGAAATGATGGTAACAAGCATCTGTTCCAGAAGGATTTTCTTGCTTCATGAGGGTAAAATATGTGGGATGAGAACTCTAGTAGAAAACTGTGCACAACGTGTACTTTTAACACCCACTGCCTCTAATATCTGTCAGAAGTCTTCTGTCAGCAGCATTTTTCCTCAGAATCGTGAGTCGTAAAGACTATGAAATCTTCTTTTTCCTGTGAGCATAGAGTGGTTTGAGG